>CM046851.1:8096609-8129109 GCA_025618425.1 Heliocidaris tuberculata
CTAAGTCGTACTCGTACTCGTAGCCAAGCCCCAGACCCAGAGCTAAAGATTTTCATAACACCTATTGATAAAGAAAAATCCCTAAGAAACATTAGTATGGTAATAATTGCAAAATCGATCCAAAACTGCATCGGCTCATCGCCAGAATTCATAAAGTCCACCGGAACGGAATACTTGTCAAGTGCAATAACACGAAGCAACATAAGAAATTGACAGAAATACAAAACATTGGTAACGTACCAGTTAACGTCAAAAAAAACTTAATCTGAAAAAAGGTGTTATCTCAGGAATACCGACCAACATGACAGAAAAAGAAATCGAAACAGAACTTAAGAGTCAAAAAGTGGTTAACGTGAAAAGAATAGTAAGGAAAAACCAAAAGAGGGAAGAATCACAAGAAAATTCAGTCCCAACTCATAGTACTCGTAGTGTAATTTTGTCATTTTGAAACAACAGAACTTCCCCCAGACGTCGTTCTATGCTTCCAGAAAATAAATGTTAAACCTTACATCCCTCCAATTGTCAGATGTTTCAAATGCCAAAGATATGGCCACACAATTGCTGCTTGTAAACAGAGACAGAGGTGTGTCAGGTGTGGAGAGGAGCATAATTTTGATGATTGCACAAAGAAGGATTCCCCCAAATGTGTAAATTGTGGAGGAGAAGAACACTCGGCAGCATATAATGGATGCGGAGAGGCCAAAAAAGCACTTGAGATACAAAAGATAAAAGTGCAAAATAATCTCAGTTATGCTCAGGCTGCTCGCAAATTGAAAGAAGAAAGTGAAAATTTGCAAGAGCAACAAGCCCCTAAAGCTGCGGAGTATAAACAAGTACCGCCCCACATTCAAGTAATGGCCACAAATAATCCGCAAACGTCTGTAAAGCAAAACTACCTCACCCTCCAAAATGCAAACCGACCCCTCCCGATCAATTCCGGACCCCCCTCCACAGCAAGCTCCACAGCCAGCTCCACCTTGCCTCAACGCCAAAACAGGCAGGCAAACGAACAGATTAGGCGTCCGATTTCACCACTCAAAGAAAATTTTATAACAAATGCAACAAATGAAGAATTGATAACTTTCTTCCTCCATCTAATGATTCATTTCATGAAAGATAAATCAGAAGCAGAGGTGTTGTCTTTAATCAAGACAGCTGCTAGTCAGCTTCTGACAGAAAAACAAACACCAGTGAGTTAAATAAGCTAACAAAGCCGGCATTCCGCATCCTACATTGGAATGCCCAGGGAATGAGGGGACATGGGGATGAATTAATGCTTTACCTAAGCACTAAAAAAAATGAAATTATTCATCTATTATGCATTCAAGAAACATGGTTTCACGATAACTGTACAATACAAATCCCAAATTACAAATGTTTTGCCAAAAGTAGGAAAGCAAAACGTGGTGGAGGGTGTGCCATTTATGTACACAACAGCTTAAACTATGATTATCCAATCATAAAAACTGACATTGAAATGCAACTGATCAATTTATATTTTGATAACACATCCATATCCGTTGTAAATTATTACAATCCATATGAAGACATAACCATGGACATACTAGACTACTTAATAAAGCATGTAAAGGACAAACGCAAAACGATTATACTGGGAGACTTCAACTCTCATAATGTTCAATGGGGCAGTAAAAACACAGACAAAAATGGAAAAGTAATCGAGGAATTCTTACTGAAACACAATTTAGTCATTTTAAACGATGGTTTGGGGACTCGCCTAAACCCAATTACTGGTGAAACCTCTTGTTTAGATCTATCTTTAGTAACTCCTGCTTTAGCCAGCTCTAGCAGCTGGAGTGTCCTACCAGATAAATTTGGAAGTGACCATTTCCCAATATACATTGAAATAGGAAAAAAAAAATCCCAAAACAGACACAAAAGATAACTTCACTCCAAAATGGTCATTTAAGAAGATAGATTGGCATGAATTCAGTAAGCTATGTGACCAACGAATGGACACTGACTCACTGCAAGATGCAGATGTCAAAACTTTCTACGGAAACTTCACGGAATCTCTATATAATATTTTAAACGAACTCACCAAAAGAAATAAAAAAAAAAGAATGCAAAATATAACCCTATCCCATGGTGGACAGAAGAATGCAGTAAAAAGGTAAAGGAACGAAACGAATGCAAAAACAGGTTAATGAAAGATGTGGAATGAAGAAAATCTAAAATTATACAAGAAAAAAAAGGGCGAAGCCCAAAGGACTATAAGACAGTCAAAACGAAAGTTTTGGCTGAACTATACTTCAAAACTGAATCGTTTCACTTCGATTTCAGAATTATGGAATGTGATCCGCTGTTTGAAAGGTAATCCAAATAAAACCCATTCTAAGATATCAGTATTAAACATAGAATCAAAAGTAATTGTAGATGACCAAGAAAAAGCTAATGAGCTTGGAAAGCATTTTTTAAACACAAGTTGTAAAACAAGAAAAGGAAAAAAAGAATTGCTAGATGCCTATGAATCTATTGATTACAAGGGGAAATATGAATTAGTCATCAATGAACCTTTTACTATGATGGAACTTGAAAAAGTTCTGAAGCTTAAAAAGACATCAGCCCCTGGAGAAGATGGTTTGATATATACCGTGTTTCAACATCTCCCAACAAGGGCTAGAAAAGTATTACTATGTCTTTATAACAGACTATGGACTACCGGGATAATTCCGGAACAATGTAAACATGCACTGTTGATACCCATCTTAAAACCAGACAAGGACTCTTCTCATCCAACATCCTACCGACCTATCTCATTATTACCATGCTTTATCAAGATATTTGAAAGTATGGTAAAGGAGAGATTAGAATGGTACATAGAGAAAAATGAATGTTTGAGTAATATACAACATGGTTTTAGAAAAAAGAGAAGCCCAGTAGATAACATAGTACATTTAGAAAATGAAATACAGAAATACTTATTTGTGGGTATGAAAACCATTGTCGTATTTATTGACTTGGCCAAAGCCTATGATACTCTTTGGACGAAAGGTTTAATTGTCAAGTTACGTAGAATAGGCCTCCAAGGAAACATACTAACATTTTTGAAGAATTATTTGTTAAACCGTACCTTTCAAGTTCAGATAGGTGATGCCAAATCGATAATCATGCATCCACAAAACGGTTTACCGCAGGGTAGTATTTTAAGCTCCCTCCTTTTTAATATAATGATAAGTGACATACCTTTAAGATCAGATATACATAGCTCAATTTATGCAGATGATATCGTTATTTGGAAATCAGGCCATGACGTGAAACAAAATGTCCAGGATATACAAAACTATCTAAACATTTTGAATTCATGGCTCAATTCATTTGGTCTCATTATGTCGACAGAAAAAACAACCCCCATCTTATTTTCGAACAAAACAAATGATGATAACTACGAATTGTATATACGAGGCCAAAAGTTGACACCACATAAAGAGCATAAATATCTCGGCGTCATCTTTGACAAACGAATGACTTGGAGATCTCATTTATTAGATATTACTAAACGATGTAAAGGTAGAATTAATGTTATCAAAAGTCTAGCATACACCAAGTGGTCTGGAGACGCTAGAGAACTCTTAATGGTCTACAAAGCATTAATACTATCAATTATCGACTATGGTTGTGAAGCTTATGACTCGGCTACAACAAGTGTTAAAAATATGTTGAGTTCCGTTCAGTATCAATCTTTATTTGTATGTGCAGGTGCTCGGAAAGGAACTTCCCTTAAAACTTTGCAAGTCGAACTGGGAGAAATGCCTCTTGACTTACGGCGAGAAATGCTATCGATTAAATTCAGAAAACGAATAGAGAGCATGCGCAATCACCCTATGAATGAAGATGTGAAAGATTGTTGGCAGTTCAAGATTTTGGGAGGCACTAATTCCAGATTAGCTTTTGGACGTAGAACCAAGGATTTGACACTGAAATTTAGTTACATACAAGAAGATCCCATGATGTATTATTCAAATACACCCTTTTGGCAAATGCCCTCTCCTTTAGTGTCACTTCAGGTAAAAGAGGTTATATCGAAAACAGATATTTGTTTCGCACAAAAACAAGCAGCCCTAGAAGTGATAAATTTGAAATGGAATAATTATTTACACATATACACAGATGGATCAAGATTACCGGACAAAGACCATGCTGCCGCTGCTTTCTATGTTCCATATTACAATGTTTCTCAATATAAAAGACTGACAAACTTCACATCTTCCTATAGAGCAGAGATGGCCGCAATTGTACTTGCCCTAATATGGTTATTACAACTCCCTAGTCTTTATACCGGGGCAGTTATCCTTTCCGACTCCTTGAGTTCACTCCTGGCCATAAAATCTCGTAAAGATGAATCTTTCGTTCTTGAAATTCTAACCGTGTGCAGTCAGTTAAAACACAAAGGCACCCATGTTAATTTCGAATGGATTCCCAGTCATTGTGGCCTGCACCACAATGAGATAGCAGATAAGTATGCTAAAGCAGGACTAAATAAAAACATAGAAATCAACAACGCACTTACTAGAGCAGAATCCAACTATGTTATAAAGAAATACTACAAAGAGAAATGGCAACAAAGATGGGAAGATACGTCATCACCCCTAAAGGAAATACAACCCCAAGTATCACAAACATTTGTGTGCTACCTGAATAACAGAAATAATGAAACTATACTTCATCGCCTAAGAATGGGAAATGTAGGACTGAACGAAAATTTATTCAAGCTGAATCAACATGAGACTGGACACTGCACATTTTGTGTGCAGGAAAAAGAAACGGTAAATCATTACTTATGCAAGTGCCCCCTCTATCTTATAGAGAGAGCCATGTTAATTACTGAAACTGGCATAGAAAATGAAAATGCAATCCCATCACTCCTGAAATCCACTGACCCTGTCGAACAGCAGGCTCTGGTTAACTTTGTGCTTAGATCTAAAAGGGTATACCCCGACTAACCATTTTGCACTGCACTTAATAATTATAATTTGAGCCCAAGATGTTACGCTTATAATTAAAAGAAGAAAAAAATAAATAAATAATAAGGAAAGCACTCAGAAAGAAAATAGAGAGAAAGAAAGGAAAAATAATCATATATTTAGCTGGAAATTTTATTTTTTACTCGATTAGAGTCTATATGACATGTTACTCTTTCGTTCCTTTTTGGACTTTCGGTCAAAACATTGAAGAAATGCAGCGGAATTGACATGACCTATTGGTGGACGTCGGGGGACCTAGGCTAGTCTCCTTGACGAAGCTGAGAAGCCTGTCACAATATACCGTGTCCGGGTTGGTCCTTGGACGCCCAACATAGCTGGTAGGCCAATTGCTCGACAACCGCTGACCTCTTCAACTAAAAACTCAAAGCTTAAAATGCCCAAATATTTATTCTCGAAAATATAGTTTGTCAAAAAAAAAAAATATAACAATAATAATAAAATTTAAAAAAAAAGACGATAATAATAATAATAAATGATAAGCGCCAATAAACCAAAAACAACAACAACAACAACCATTCGCACATTGAAACAGTGGAAGTGTACCAGTGATAAAATAAATCCTTTAAAAAGAATAAAAGGCTAGCCAACTTCAGCTAAGGTGTCAAATTGGAAAGAGTATGTTTATTAAACACCGCTTACGCTTTTTAAATTTACTGAGAATAATGAATCGATTTTATATGAATATTTCTAATCAATTAATTTCAAATCATCTTTGCTCCGCCTCACCGGCATGCTTAGCTTTACGAGGGGATGATTTACTAATGTGTGCCCATCATCATCACGGAACGCCAAATTTTTGCCAGGCCCTCTCTGTTGAAATTATACCAACATTTGCATTTATTCGGACGGAGTGAATGCGGAAAATTAAAGGGCGATGGCTGTCGATCTTGAATTGAAAAAGGTAAATTTAACTATTTTTCAGGGGAAATAGTTCTCAGTTATGACTAAATGGGTATGAGTGATTATGAAGCATTCAAATTTTTGTGGTGATCTGCTTTATAGAAGCAAAAATACTGCATTTTATTATCTGATATCTGCGCCTGTATAGTCGCACGAGTTCGAGCGGACTTTCAGTTTCATCTGTGGCTGTGCAATCACCGGGGAAACTCGGGCAAGTTTCAGCTAGCAGCCACTATATTGGCAGAGCTACTTGTAAGTTGTAGCTTAGTTTAGCCTCCGCCATACCACACCAAGTGCAGTGCGCGTGCGGCCGTAATAGGAGTCGTTGACCACTAACGAACAATGCCAAAATACTACTGTATTTTCTATTGCATATAATAAATATATGAGGGTAAAAATCACTCACACCCTGTACCTTCATGTTCATACCGTGAGCAGTTGCCTCCCATAGCAAGTGTGTGATATCTTGCACATGTGTACAGCAGAGGAGCAAGATGGGGTCGGGCTAACTCGGCACTAGGGCGAACTCGGCACTGCGCGGTGACTATGTTTCAAGAGTTTAAGTCCGCGCTACGCACCGTACCCTTTTTTAGCCTTAAATTTCATGTTTTGCATAATTTTACTTCTTGAAATTGTCAACATTACTTCTTTGCTAATCATTTTACACATTGATATCAAATAATTTGAATTTAAGTGTTTTGAAATGTGTAATTAAATGCGAAATTCAACACAAGTGTTTGCGATCACTTTAACTCTCTGGGCTCACTCCGTGGCGATTTTCCGCCAAGGCCGAGTTCGCCCTAGTGCCGAGTTAGCCCGCATCCAGCAAGATCACCGACCAAAAAAACAGCCTGAAAATTTCACTTGATCAAGATGATGAAGATCCTATCGAAGGATCTGGCATGAAATTAGATATTCTATCATTCTAAAATGTAGAAGGAAGTATTTTCTCAAAATTTTGCTGATTATATTGGTGTTTTTACCTCTTCAACTTAGAGGACGTGACAGGCTGAAATTGACACAGACCCATATAGTGATGGTCCCGTGAGGGGGTAAAAATAAGAAAAATATTTCAAATACTTCCTTTCAAATTCACCTCTTAAAAATCTCACTCTTACCTTAATTAGCTGAAAGGCTTAATGGCCGTTAGGAAGTAGATCTAGCCCACTCACACTTATGCGAGGTTATTGGAAATAACCTCGCACTCTGTATCTTCATACAGTGAGCATTTGCCTCCCATCACTCATGGGCCCTTGCCTATGTGGGACTGTGTCCAACATTCACTGTTGCAGCAATCAAAAACAGACAACAAAATAGCTCTAAGCAAGATTCAATTTTCTTAAATTTGCTGATTTATGGACTCTTCAACTCTTACTGTGCCACAAATTAGGGGATTCAGAATTGAAAGTGAAATTTTAAATAATTATTTTCCTCATGTATGAATGATCTACCCTGGAAAAAGGCCTGCTGATACACACAAAAGCTATTGAAGCCTATTCACCCATAAAAGCAAGTCTTGGGTACAAGGTTATCTTCAGATAAGCTTGTACATGTATAAGTGGCCTCCCATAGCAAGTGTGTGATATCTTGCACGTACCTGTATGTGTGCGGCAGAGGAGCAAGATCACAGACCAAAAACAGCCTGACAATTTCACTTGATCAAGATGATAAAAATCCTATCAAAGGATCTGGCATGAAATTTGATCTTCTGTCGTTCTAAAATGTAGAAAGAAGTATTTTCTCAAAATTTTGCCGATTATATTGGTGTTTTTACCTCTGCATCTTTGAGGTTGTGACCACACCACGTAATACTATAGTGGTCATATTGACCACTGCGCGGGACGAATGCAAAAATACTGCTCATTTTCTATCGCATGTACGTAAGGTATGGGGGGAAAAATTAGATAAATATTTAAAATACTTTCTTTCAAATTCAGCTCTTTAAAATCTCACTCCTACCTTAAATGGCTGTTAGGAAAAACTTCTGATATTTCAAGCAAAATCAAAAGTCAAAATCATGTCCAAAACCTAAGAAATCCCGCCAATTTTTTCCGCGATCGCATGTTGTTTTCATGCCTTTGATGTTTTAGACTAAAATCGGCAAATAAAATTTTGTCCACAAAGAAACTCGGTATCGCGCGCGCACATCGATCTCTATGATCGCGCAGCACGGAAAATCGGGACTTTTACGTGTTCGCGATAGGGACCGAATTTTTAACAACCGAATGTATTTGGGGGAGATGTCATCGCTCGCGACGATCAGGAAATGTACACAATGACTTGCGATACCCCGTTTCGCCAGAAGTGACAGTAAATTACTGATTTCATTTTTGGAATTATCTTTTCCAACATCGGTGAGTTGAATTTATTGCATTTCATGGATATGTTGGTGTCGGTTTTTGTAAATTAAATGCTGATTTTGAGTGAATGTTGGTGACTTTTGTGTAGTGGTGTTTTGAAAGTGTTGAGGTGAATGACTGCCTAGAGTCTACACACAAAGTATAGTAAAGTTGCTATGAGTGGTCGTGACAGGCCGAAATTGACACAGTGATGGTACCGTAAGTCGGGCGTTGATCCGTTTTTTGGATGGGGGGGGGGGGCAAGACAGCCTATCGTAACAATGATCATTTCGCACTCAATTCAATCACCATCAGGGGCGGTGGTGCGTCTTTCAAAGTGGGGGGGGGGGGGGGCACCAACAACGGGTGGAAACAAGGCGGAAAATATCACTTCGAGACGTTAGTATACCGGTACATTCTGATCAGTACACAACTGAGGATCATTTTTGACACGCTATTGTTTCTATCTTAACATGGTTCTAGATAAAAACTACTTTGCAAAAATTTAAGATTTTTTTCTAATGCTGAAGGCAACGGGTGTTGAATTATATACAGCGATTTTCCTAATATGATAAGAAGATAATAGTAAATGCGAGCGAGCGTAGTGAGTGAGCTTTGGAAAAATTTTAGAAAAAAAATTGTCCTCGTTCCTTTTATAATTTAGGAGCACTGCTCATTCTTGTATAATTTAGGGCATTGGGCCCCTCCTACCCCCTGCTCTACTGCCTCACTATTGTGCTGATATCAGTAGGGGAATGTACATTATTATGAAGCCTCTCTGATTATTTGGAGCTATATGTATAAGGCTCCTTTGTGGACTTTATACATACCCATATATATATATACTTCATATATATATACCAGTATCTACCGATGTTGCATTTATCAGAAAACAAAAGGGGAACTTATTTCTGAGGTTTAAAGGGGCACTCATTAGAAGGTAAAAAGGACACTTATTAGAAAGAAAAAGGGGCACTATACGAAGAAAAAGGCACTTATCAGCTATGAAAAGGGGCACTTTGGGGGTACTTTAAAAAGTGAGGGGACACTGTGATAATCCCAGATTTACAGAAATTTTACCGTTTTTCCACTTTTTCAACGGGGTGATTGTAAGTGAATCTGTCGGCCGTACTAACTTGAACTTGAACTTGAACTTGAACTTTATTTATCCAGTAACAATACGAAAACAAAAACATGAAACAAAATGTATACAAATTTAGTGAAAGTATTTGCGCTTGTGCGTACATTAGGTGACTTTGGTCCCAGCCAGGTCCCAGCCATAGATAAGCACAGTAACGTAAGACCCCCAACGGGAGTGTGCGGGGCAGACTTCGTTCTACATTGTATGTGGGAGAGGGATTCCGTGAAGCCGTACATAGTCTCAGAACGAAATACACTGGATTTTTTTGGTCTACATGTAGGTCATGTCAAGAAAATGAAGAGATGTATTTTTATTTCTGTGATGATTAGCTCAGTGCTCTTTCGGCCATCACATGAAATGGTCCACCGCATGTTCAGTGTGTACACACGCTTGTGCTGGATCTACATTACATTGTATGAAGGGGGAAACAAGGAGCCATAAACCAGGCATATTAAGGCATAACAACATTGCCAGTCATATTGCACCGTTTGCATGCCATGCAAAGTGAATGATGGGTAGGCTGGACTGTTTCTTTGTTGTATTCTATTCTAAAGAGTGGAATATGTGTGCCGAAATCTCATTAAAAAAAAAATGATTTTGAGCAAGAACAAATTACACACTCAACACTCCACACATCTTATGGGTGAGTTGAATGGAACAAGAATCTATTTAATATTCTTTGCCTAATTGTATGTAATTTATGATATTCTAACAAGTAACTGCATGTATGTCAAAAATTTCATCAAAATTTGATGATTACCTGCTTGGTAGAAATGGCTCTCATATGGTTCCTTAAGGTAGCTACTCTAGGTGCAGATACAATATGTTCTGGTAGTGTGTTCCATGGTTCGACCACTCTGTTTGAGAAGAAGTGGCCAACTAGCTTTGTTCTGGAACATCTATGTATGTGATAATTTCTTAGAATGAGAAAGAACAATGCCATTTTCACAAGGAAAGGTAGCAGTGTCATTTCGATATTGCAAAAACAGTGATGCTCATGTCTGCGCACTCATTCATTTTACCTGCAGCTCAGGATTTTTGACATGAAAGGTTGAACATTTCAGCGCTTGTGAATAAAGTGACTGAAATAAGAACATTCTAAAATATTTTGACACATTTTTCCTTAAATATCTACCACTATAATAAAGACGAAAACGTTTGTGATCGTTGCAGGTTTTTAAAATTTTATCTGAATCACGCAGTTGCGTACTTGTGCATGTGCTCGCCTCAGAGTTGGGCACTCTACCCATACAACAACAATGCCTGGCAAGGGTTATAGAAAGTATAATAATATAGCATAATGGCTTCCCATTGATAAGCACATCGACTGTGTTTCTCTGTAGATGACTAGAAGATAAAACTTTAAACCCATTGGCCCATATTCTGAACTCTGGTTTAACTTAAACCGCTGTCTAAGTGTGGTTTAAACCCAGTCTAAATGTGCCCTTTAAACCATAGATTTAGAAAATCACATTCTGGACTCCAGTTTAACTTAAACTTCAGTTTAAGTGTGGTTTAACTTTGTACAGAAATTTCGACTGGACTTGTGGTCTAAGTCGGTTTTAATTAAACTCTGGTTTAACTTAGACTGGAGTTTAAGTTAAACCGGAGTTCAGAGTATGGGCCATTGTGAAAATAGACAGGAGTTGCAAAAACAAAGGAAAAATTCAGACTAGCTCTTGGTTTCCCTAAGTGTATAAACTTGTGTCACAAATGAAATTTATTGCCACTTGTGAAGCCTGTCAAATGTTATCAAATTACATATTGTATGAAAATAAATTGTCCTTCGAACATTTCTCAATATGTCTTTGTCTAAATCTACAGGCTTTCCAGGAGCAGCAGATCCGTATGATCGAGACGACCCAGCAGTTGAAGATAGCTGACATGCAGGTGGAACAGCTGAAGAGAAAGCAACAGCATTGTAGACTGACAGCAGCTGAGCTGTCTGCCCTTCCTGGGGAAACTAGGGTTTTTGAAGGAGTAGGAAGAATGTAAGATAATCTTTTGAAAATGTATGATTTTGAAAGTCATTCACAGACTGTATGAAATTGAATAATTGATGAAAACTATTTCCACAGGACCATGTAGCATAGACTTTGATGATCAAAGTCATGATACAACAGCATGCTGACTTGAAGTTGAAATAGATTGATACCTTAGACGCAATTCTTTACACTCCATCTCTCCAATTATTTATAAGAAAACTAGAAAAGCTTATCAAATTTCCACTTTTTCTCCAATAAGTCATACCTACATGTACATGTATAGGTATGACTCCAGTCAGCCAGTTCGTGATTACAATTTGCGCATGTGCAGATGAAGGTCATTTGTACCGAGTACATTTGACCTTCATACGCAGTCATTTTGTACGCGCGCCAGCTTGATTTTACATGTTAAACAAGTCCACCAAAACAAATGCACATGCTTAGAAATTGGGGTCATTTGAGGGTCATTTTTACCATGAACTAATTTCAAACTGGCTTATTAATTAGTCATACCAACATGTAGGCCTATGTCCCAGATGTACTACTTGGCACATGTCCTACTTGGCACATGTCCTTTCACATCCGTCTAGCCCTCTATGCAATAGATTTATTCCATCATTAACAATTGAGAAAAGGGATATCCCCCCCCCCCCCCCCCCCCCCCCCAGTAGACCAGTTCTGTAATGTATACAAATTTATGCACATTTCTTCTCTGAGCACCTAGTGACGAGCTATTCGATTGACCTGCTTTTTATAAATGAGCCTCAATGCTTGGAATCCAGTTTGCATACATTACTTGTTGCTATGTCTGGCAAGCCTCGGGCAAGCTTTCAGGTTGTCAAGAACAGCCTTTGTTTGAAAGGTATCTATAAAGTTTGAATACATTACCAAAGCGGTCTATTGAATCAAAACCAACTTTCATGTATATTAATATCAGGATGGACTTCCCTTTATAAGACAATGCAATAAAATGCATACATGAAGTAGAGCAGGGATTATATGCTCTGTTTCTATGCAATATATCAATGTACTTCCATGGAATGTGAAATCATTATTGGACATCGCATTATCCCACTTCAGTCAAGATATTAACCTATTTTCTGCATTTCGCTATCACAGGTTCTTATTGCAAGACATGGAAGGCATTCAAAGAGTACTTGCAGACAAAGTTAATGAAGCTGACAAACAAATCCAGAAAGTACAGGTAACTATTAAAGCAACCTGTTTGTTTTATTTATTTGAACACTTGAAAATACAAAAAGCCCTGCTTTTAGTTGCAACTCGCAAGGCTAGTTTTTTTTTAAGGTAGCAAATTCATATAACAACAAAAATTTGCCCCCACCCCTCATCCTGGTGGTGGATCGATGCCCCTGGTTATATATATTTTTACAAGAAACGTGTTTGTAGGTGAACAAGTGCAAAGATTTTTGGTAACTTGATTTTCTATCAAGTACATTATGACTTGTTGTCCCCGCCGAACGAAGTTCGCGAGGGGACTATGAAACGGGCTCCCTTCGTGTGTGCGTGTGTGTGTGTGTGTGTGTGTGTGTGTGTGTGTGTGTCCGTCCGTCCGTCCGTCCGTCCGTCTGTCCGTGTGTGCTCAAATGTTAGAAAATGCTACTTCTCCGTCATTTCTTGGCCGATTTTGATTCTGATTGTTTTATCTGATAGGGCTGGGTGGGGGCTTCCAAACTTCTACACAGAATTTTGAAATTCATTAATTATGCAAATTTATGCAAATTTATTCAAAATTGACGAAAAATGCTACTTCTCCTCTATTTCACATCGGATTTTGATTCCGATTGTTTTATCTGATAGGGCTTGGTGGGGGCTATCAAACTTCTACACAGAATTTTGAAATTTATTAATTATGCAAATTTATGCAAATTTATTCAAAATTGACGAAAAATGCTACTTCTCTCTATTTCACATCGGATTTTGATTCCGATTGTTTTATCTGATAGGGCTGGGTGGGGGCTTCCAAACTTCTACACAGAATTTTGAAATTCATTAATTATGCAAATTTATGCAAATTTATTCAAAATTGACGAAAAATGCTACTTCTCTATTTCACATCGGATTTTGATTCCGATTGTTTTATCTGATAGGGCTGGGTGGGGGCTTCCAAACTTCTACACAGAATTTTGAAATTCATTAATTATGCAAATTTATGCAAATTTATTCAAAATTGACGAAAAATGCTACTTCTCTATTTCACATCGGATTTTGATTCCGATTGTTTTATCTGATAGGGCTGGGTGGGGGCTTCCAAACTTCTACACAGAATTTTGAAATTCATTAATTATGCAAATTTATGCAAATTTATTCAAAATTGACGAAAAATGCTACTTCTCCTCTATTTCACTTCGGATTTTGATTCCGATTGTTTTATCTGATAGGGCTGGGTGGGGGCTTCCAAACTTCTACACAGAATTTTGAAATTCATTATTCATGCAAATTTATGCAAATTTATTCAAAATGGCTGAAGGTTCATAATGTTTTCATGTTTTATATTTCAGTTGTATACATGCATTGTTGGTATTCTCTTCTTTCGCATGCAGTAACATTATTATTTTATTCACTAAAGTTTTTCACTGATTCACTGAACTATTCCGGCGGGGACATTTATTACGCATTGCGTAATTTACTCATTCACTTGTTGCCATTGTAAATGAAAATTCTTTTTATGCTACAGGGTCTTGATGCATAGCATGTCCAGGAGATGCGATAGATGC
The DNA here is from genome assembly GCA_025618425.1 of Heliocidaris tuberculata. Lineage (NCBI taxonomy): Eukaryota > Metazoa > Echinodermata > Echinoidea > Camarodonta > Echinometridae > Heliocidaris > Heliocidaris tuberculata. The sequence goes on from CM046851.1 coordinate 8,110,716, forward strand.
TGAGTAGGAAGAAATTTCTTGAATGCCTTTAGCGCCATAATGAAGCCAAGTAAATCTAGGATACCGAAAAACCCAAAACTTCTGCGAATTGCAGATACTCCATGTTGTGATTCAATTATTTTGTTGCACGAACCTTTGACAAATCTCAACCGCTCACAAAATTTGCAAAAGTTTCATGTATGACAATGTTTCTGCTTTTACAGTCACGTTGGACATTGGTGCAGTGTGAGAAGCCAAAAGTCCAGGGGCCTGTAACATTAAGAGATAAATCAATCTTATGATTGATATCAGTCGTAAGTCTATGGCAAACCATGTACTGAAGAGTTACAATTGATTGTAAGATTGATTGTATTTCTTATGTTACAGGCCCCTGTATTCATAAATGTGGATTGAGTTATACCTGGGGGGTGTTTCACAAAGAGTTAAGTTTGACTTAAAGTCATGCGTAAGTGCCAATGCGCATACGGTATTAAACACGTAATCTCATTGGTAGATTACCCAATAGTGCGGTTCCCCTGAGTATGATCTGACCAATGCGGTGATGTGTCATATACTGCACGCAACTAGGAATTGAAGTGCGACTACAAGTCAAAATTAAACTTTTTGTGAAACACTCCCCTGGGTCCTTTTCATAAAGCTTCTTATTGATAACAACTGCTTCATTTCTATGACAAATTTGCTCGCAGCCAAATAAAAGCAAGGATTTCACTAGCTTATAACAACTGTTGTAATTTGTTATTGATAACAAGTTTTGTGAAATGTGGCCCTGGTTTACTTAGTTCATTAATTTATGGAATAGCAAGTGTAGAGACCTTACTTCTGTACATATTCCTGTGACTCTCAAACAAAAATTGAATAAACAAACAGAAATAGGTCATGAAATGAAAATCAGAAATTGGTTTTATGGTGACATGAACCACATGATTTTGTTTATTCATTCAGTAAAGACCTGCTCACACTCACACGAGGCGTCATTTCGATTGCATCATCACATGCGCTAAACGAGCCTGTGACGGGAATTGACCCATATGCCAGTTCTTAAAAATATTGTTTGCACTCTTCATTTTGCAATCACTTTTTGAACGATATCACTCTTTCAAGACATGTAAAAGACCGTACTAGTCAAGGATGCAGTCCTAACGCGAGCAAATGACACCTCCTGTGAGCTGGGCCTTACAGAGTTGAGGCGCCTTGTATGTAATTACTGTAATGAAGACATTAATGCATGGCTTTCCATAAATCAGTGGACTAAACTCTACCTACTTACTCAGGGTATGAACCTGGACAAAAATTTTATTTGAGATTGGTGGGGGACACACCTGAACAGTGCTTCCCTTTTTAAACCCACTTTGCATACCTTAAATATGCTCCCCCACCAAAAAAACTGTACCCTTATTGTGTAATTTTTCAGAATTGTGCCCCTCTTACAAAGTCCTGATTCTGTCCCTGCTAAAGTTAGTTTGATTTAAAGTGTACCAATCACCTGAAAAAATAATTTGTGTAAGGTAAGGGCTCGCGCGGAATCCAGCTCAGAGTTTGGTTATTATTATTATCATTATTATTAGTATAACGACATGGAACCTCTACTACTTGAAAGTATAAAATCAACCTCAAAGAACTTTATCTGGAATTCTATACATTGTAAGTCAGCAGTTAAGGAGTATGAAAAAAATAAACGATAACATGAAGGTGCGCGCATGGAACCACACTCCGAGTTGGATTCTGCGCAAGCCCTTACCTTGTCGTGCTCATACATGTGCGTTGAGTAGTCTACTCACAAGTCGCTTATAGAGAGTGTAAATAAACTTGCAATATCTCTTTATAGAAGTAATATGTATAGCCCATATTTTGAATATAGTATAACGACATAGAACCTCTAACATACAGGGCAAATTTTTTTTTGGGTGATTGGTACTCTTTAATACATACTGACCAATGTTATTATTACCTCAATATTTATCTGCTTAACCATTCTTCCTTTTTTGTATCATTTTGCACACAGAGTAACAAGACCTACCTTGAGCGAACATTGAAGGACAGTGAAAGCAATCTCAGGGAACTGGTCGCATCGAAAAGAGCAGCAAAACCGTAGCGTCGTGTCTGGTAGCTGATGTAGTTTAGTCTGTATGATAGGCATCTGTGTATATATGTAGTAATAGACCAGGAAGAGTGATGCTGTGTTTTTTACTTTTTGTTGAGAAACAGAAGGCTGCTATGGACTATGTAAGCCCTAAGGGACCTTCTGGTTCACCTTCTTGTTTTCTGCTACTATCGTTATTTATATACTTTTTTTAGTCTATCATGCACTACATGACTGCAAACCCATTTTTGGAAGATTTTGTCCAGGATTTCACATCAAGAGATATGTCAGGTCTTGCTAGTTGAGATCTCAGAAACTGTGATGCAGGATTCCTGTCATTGCAAATCTTTGATGACTTCTAGGCTTTTTACACTTGATTTTTTTAGCCCTGTACTATCCTTAACCCTGGACTATTTTTTTTGCTGTTCTCATTTGCAGTTTTAGTCCCCTGCTATCTCCCTAGCCAGAGCACTTAGCCCCACCTTTTTACGTTTAGCCCATAGCTAACCCTGCTTTTTTCTAGGGCTAAAATAATCCTGTACTATCGCGGAGTTGGCCCTCTTTGGTAAATTGCAATGTGAACAGAAAATGGGCTAAGATTAGATTAGTCCCGTACTATCGGTGGGGCTATATTCTCATTGAGCCCCCCCCCCCCAATAGTACGGGACCAAGCAGAATTTTGCAAGTGGAAAAAGCCTATTAGAAAATCAATCAATCACCTGGAAAGACCTGCAATTTTGTGTGAATGCAATTGTTGAGGCAAATCCAGTTATAATGAAGACATGTCTTTTAATGTTCAAGATTTTTGTGATATGAAAGTCTCAGTATTGTACCAGGATCCTTTAGAGTCGGAATACATATGACAGCACCAGAGATCTGTGATCATGAGTTTTGAGCAAGGCAGATTTGACATGTTTAATCTAAATGTATTAAAGGTACTATTTAGATTTTGAAAATTGATGTTTTACGAACAGTCTAAAAGGTGATGAGAGCACAAGATTATGGATGGTGACAATGGTATATGGCAATGGTATCTTATGAGGTGCAGGTTAAGCTCTACCTTATGACATCAATATTGCACGAAACCCTGACAGTTGGCTGTTAGCATATCTCCTTGTGGCATCAGTGAAAAAAAACCCATCATATGCACCCTGTATGTGATAGCTTTTACCATCGATACGAGCACCGGCATAGACAATCTGTCCTCATTTTTAACCAAATGTGTTGGAATATTCTTGGTGTGGGATATCATCAGAGATAAATCCTGAAACAGTTTTTTCATGGAATTGTCTGTGTTTTCAAGAAATCTAACATTGAGTGTAAAATTATCCACCAATCATTTGTTATTGCAGAATGGATGGATCTTGCTGGAAGAAATAGGGAATACAAATGTTCCTGAGTTTAGCGTCAAAGCTAGGGCTTTTTTGTATAATTCTCATCAAGTTAGCTTAGCGAAACTTAGTGACGCATAAAGATGCGGGAAAGATGCAAAGAGGAACATTGCTAGTTAGAATGAGACATATCTGAATAAAATATTATTTTGCTTAAAGAGTTCAAAGAGGTAAATACTAATTCTATTTTTTGCTTCTGCCTCTATAAAAATAAAATGTTGATTTTGAATAATATTGTCATATGCATCTTTCCCGCGGTTTTACGCCCCGTGACGTTTCGCTAAGCTACCTACATGGTGATTTTTCTTTAAAAGGGAACTGCCTGCATTCCTTTCCAGGACAATTGAAAAGCAAAAAAAAAAAAATTTAAACAATCAGAAAATCATTGTAACCTAATCAGCGCTGTGCTATTTAGTATGGAAACAAGTGCATGCGATACAGTGAAGTTAAAGGGGTGGAAAGATGAGCTTGTATGTTTTCAGGGACCTGTTTCATAAAACTTATTATCAATAACAACTTCCACAAATCTATAACAAATTTGCTCTCAGCCAATCAGATGCAAGTATTTCAGTAGCTTATAACTGTAATTGTAACTTGTTATTGATAACAAGTTTTATGAAATGGGGCCCTGTTTTATTGCTTGCATCTGGATTTTGTTGGATGCAATAATTGTAATAAAGGTGTATGAAATATGCAATACGAGAATTTTCTTTTGTGCCCTTGCACTACTCTATTTTTGTAAGTGTTTGAGTATGTGGGTTTTTTTATGATGATGTAAGGATTGTAATATCTTATGTCTACAGTTGTGAAAATAATCATCCAATTGTACTGTATGTGTGTGTGTGGAATTGTCTACAGGTGTTGTTGAACAAATTTGAATATGGAATTTTATGGACATATCAGTGTGTTGCTTAGATTGTGTGGTGATGATAATAACTATGAAGAACGTGCTATGTCAGCAATATTTTTGTGCGTATAAAAAAAAAGTATACCCAATTTGATAGCTTCTAATGACAAAGTTATAACCAATGTGACCTTTATTTCATGGTGCAGAGTAACTTATTTTTTGCCCAAAGATACCGCATTTTTTACTTTTCTGCCATGGATGACTGAACATTAGGGATTTTAAATAGTGTCGTCCAAATCTACTTGTACCAAGTTTGGGCCGATGCAACAAATATGGTTTGAGCCATATGAATGTGTTATCTTACTCTAAAATCCTTTAAAAGGTTGAATTTTCTTTCTTGCTTCAATGCTTCATTGCTTAAGTGATCCAGTGTTTCCAAGCTTTCACATGACCTTGTTTCGATCCATATGATAATCTTTTATTTTAATAGCCTTCTACCTTCTTGTCTCATGATAACTGAAAACTCTGCACATTTGTTCATTGCAAGAATTTATCTTCATAAGGTGCATAAGGTGTTTTTCCTCAAATAGCACATGAACTCGGTTTATTGACATTAAAGACTAAAAAAAATAAAAGAAAAGAGAAATGTGTTGAGAATTACACATGTACCAACATAATTGACTGTAGACTTTCATGAAAAAAGGATATCCTTCCCAAATAAATTTTGTCCAATTTGAATGACTCAATAAAAAGCCTTGCCTTCAATAAGGGATGCGGATGAAGCCAAGATTTGTCATCATGGCAGAGAAAAAATCATAAATTTTGAGTTGGAGTTGACATTAACAGTTAACACTTCTTTTGTTCAAGTACATAAAATCAATTGATATAACTCGGCAAATGTTTTCAAACTGAAATAACAAATGTATATTGATTTTGACTCACATTGCTGCTTCAGCCCAAACTTGGTACAAGAGGATTTTGACAATACTTTTTGAAAAGCCTGCTGCTCAGTCATCCATGGCAGCATGGTTATGAAATAGGTATATCATTATACATCATATAAGTTGCCCTTCACTATAAAATAAATTCCAAGCTCTGTAACTCTGTAATTAGAAGCTATCCAAAGTTGGGTATACTTTTGTTGTTGATACGCACTGTATAGAGTGATACAAGCAAGTGAAACATTGGATTTTAAAATTTTCTTGCTGTCTCTCAGTCTCATTCTCCTTGTTCTCTCCGCTTCTTCACCCCTCTCTATGAATTTTTATTTTCCTTTTTTTTCCCCCTCTCAAATATCTTCTTCCTAGCTCTGTCTCTCACTCTCTAGCTCTCTATCCGTCTATTAGTCACTCAATTTCTCTCTCTCTCTCTCTCTCTCTCTCTCTATCTCTGTCTCTCTATCCCCCTCTCTCCATATCCCCTCTCTTTCTCGAACTCTGTACCATCCATCCCCTTCACTTAGTCTTTCTCTCTCTCTCTCTCTCTCTCTCTCTATCTCTGTCTCTCTATCCCCCTCTCTCCATATCCCCTCTCTTTCTCGAACTCTGTACCATCCATCCCCTTCACTTAGTCTTTCTTTCTCTCTCTCTCTCTCTCTCTCTATCTCTGTCTCTCTATCCCCCTCTCTCCATATCCCCTCTCTTTCTCGAACTCTGTACCATCCATCCCCTTCACTTAGTCTTTCTTTCTCTCTCTCTCTCTCTCTCTCTCTCTCTCTCTCTCTCTCTGTTTCCATTTCATTTTGGACTGTCCCTCCTAATACACATAGGCATGATTCTATTATCAAACACTATACATAAATAAAGAGGGACATCTTTGTCACGACCTAGACCCTTTGAAGGAGCGATAGAAATTTCCGCCAAGTACAAAATCCTGACAGCTACAGCAGCATGCATGTACACAATCAATACAAGATTATATACACCACGTAATTAATTTTCTTATTTCATTTTATTGCACATTTCAAAATACATGTACCAGACATCGCAAAACAGAATATTTCTTTGAATTAGACATAATATGTATGGTGTGCCAACGAAATCAGTAGAAAATATGCCTTACAAACAACATCTACGATGCTGTCCGAAAACAAATAATGTACATCCTGTATAACACTATTTATATTTCTCAGAAACACCTTAAAAATACCCCCTAAAAATGATGTAGAAAGAAAATATGACCCTCCCCCCAAAAAAGTCTCATATTTCTACGTTTTAAATTTGTATGAAATATATATAAGAATATAACCTCAGTTTGTTTGAGAGGATGAAATCATTAGCTCCTGATTTTACAACTTCTAATAATTTTAAAGATAACACACTTGACATTTTGAAATCAAACATATAATCAATCAGAAATTTAAAAAAATGGAACGAGCAGTGGAATAACTGGAATGGATTTCAAAAATTTCGGGCACATAAAAAGTAACGCCACTTATAACGTGCAGTGTAGCAAGCCCACTTGTTGTGACCGTTTTTAAAAATAAAAATATGTAAAAAAGACACAAGACCCGAGACTATACTGTGATCAGAAAAGTACCAGGGGAGCGTTTCATCAAGTGTTTTGTCAGTGATTTTTTACCGACAACTGTTATAAGCTACTGAAATCCTTGCATCTGATTGGCTGAGAGCAAATTTGTCGGTAAAAATCACTGACAAAACGCTTGATGAAACGCTCCCCAGTAGGTGGGGAAAAAAATCTACTAAAATGTAGCTGCAAAATAATATAACTGGAAGGGATGGATTCTGTCCCCAATGCGTTTGTAGGGTGAAAAGCATAGAACATGTATGCAGTCAGACGGAATGATGACTGTTGATCGGTGTACTCTGCTTTGACAGCATACTGCAAATGTGCCTAAAATGAGAAGGAAAACGACATCAGTTGTATCTAGAAATTTCCAAGAAAACAACAGTACGCCTGTTTTTGCGTTCTTCGCAAGATCTAAACCCTCACCGAAAGTTCGTGTCTTATACTCTTTTCATTTAGTTCATTTCACTCTGGCATTTCTCGAACAATTCATCTCGCTCGACCTTTCGAAGAAATCTGATAATTTCTGAAGGTTTTAACGAAAAAATATCGTCACGATTTTCATGATGTTACGGCATCTTTTTATGGTATGTTATAGCTGTACACCCTCCGTGAGAATATGTAGTCGTCTTTGAAGCACACTAAGGTATCATAACCTAGGTAAGCACCAACTACATGTACCACTGGTAATCATCTACTAGTCTCTTTTGAATTTCATCATTCACTTCACGAAAATTCTTGAACAGATGTCCGTTGACAAGCTCATCTGAACTGTGTCCTGGATTGCAGTGGGAGGGGAGGGGGGGGGGGGTTACATGAGGCAGGGGCAGCCCGCTTTGATTTGCTGCAGAAGCCCCGAAATTGTCAGAGACAGTATAGACACATTATAATGCTTTAAAAAAATATGTTCCACCCCCTCTTTTTTTGGGGGGGGGGGGTGGCAGTGCAGAAACTTTCAAAACCTGTGCCATCCTAACGAAATACTGCTACTCTAGGCTAGGACCGCCCCCGCCGGAGTGTGCCAGACTTCTGTCCTTCTTGAAAGTGAAATACAGTCAAACCTGCTTTAGTGACCACCTGTATAGAAAGAACACCTGTCTATACAAAGACCACTGTTTTCGTTTCCCTTGAGAAGTGTTTGTCATTGAAAGTGTATTAAAGGAACCTGCACATAAAGACCACCTGCTCATAAAGACCGCTTTTCGTGTCTCCCTTGACATGCTTGAGCGGTCTTTATAGACAGCTTTAACGGTAGTTGTGTGAGTCGATTGAAACATGGAAACGGTCGTGTGAACAACATATCCAGCCTTGGAAAGACTGAGAGACAGTCGGCCTCCTACTAACCAATCTTGATGATTTTTTTTGCCACAAATTAGTCTCGAATTCCATAGTTCTTTGGTTGGTATGCCGACAAAGCAGATAGTTCTGTATGCTTATGAAAGAGAGCGACCTCTAGCGGTTGATCATTTCCCAGTATGTCTATATCGGCAGCTCTTTACAACTGAAGCTGACGATTTTCTTTTTGGCATGACCGTTGTATGAAGGGGGCTTGAGCAATCGCTTCTGGTCCTGGCCTGTAAGTGGAGGGAGGGAGGGGGGGGGGGGGAGAGAGAGAGAGATGAAGAGAGAGAGAGATGAAGAGAGAGATGAAGAAAGAGATGAAGAGAGAGATAGAGAGAGAGAGAGAGAGAGAGAGAAGGGGGGGGGGGAGGTTATTGTTAAGGATTGATGGGTAGGAACGGAAAGAAATAGAAAATATGGGTTAATTAAAAAAAAAAGGATTAAGGAACAGAAATGGAGCGCAACTCAGAGATCGCAACGAAATATCGAGAATGTATTGATTATGAAAGTTAATGGAAAGGCGTTTGGTTAAAGAGAGAAAGGTAGATGGAAAGAGAACGATAAAAGAAGGCACAGAAATGAAGCAGTCCTAACACTACGCAATAACTGAAATTTATGGATCATTAAATTACGGGTAGCCTACACACATAATGAATTTCGTATTATGCCTTCATATTCTCGACATGAATATCAATCAGCACATACTTTTTTTTTTTTAATTAAGAAGGGGGTGGAGGGGGGGGGGGGGCTCACTCGGGTTTGGGACACTACCAGATACTCTAAAAGATATGAAACGTGAACAAGAATGATGGCGGCTGTGGGCTTTAACAACTACATGCTAGTGGCGAGGACTTGAATCGACAAGAAGGAGTGCTTTCGACAAGACAGACCACTCGTGTAAAAACCCTCCAGTATATCCCGGTTTCGAATTCCGTAAACACTCGACGGCTTTCCCCGTCCGAAATGAGAAAATGGAATTATAGTGCTTGACTTGGATTTTGAAAATTATGTCAGAATATGAATTTTGTGCTGTCTTGGGGACTTTAGCTCTGAAAGTGATGGAATTGGACTCTGATGGGCTCATATCGAAAAGCAATTTTGTCAGAATTATTGCCAATTCCCATCCGAGGAAATTACCCTGAAGTCATTCATATACACACTGTATGACAGGCGGCAATGTTAATGACTTTTATAATATAAAAAAAATGTAAGGCAACGCTTTGGATACTTTTGAAAGATTTGACGTGCCAATGAAAATATAAGATAAATCAGAAGAATAACTGCATAAACTACATTCAAAAAACAAAAAACAAAAACACTGAAAATAAATTGTATGTGTAAAAGATGAAGCTAATGATTTCTTATACGTTACCTCGGTCTGTTGATGAAGATTGGTGTTTGATGGGAACGCTCTGTAGAATGAAAAGGAAATAAGAGAGGGGGGGGGGGAGAAGGGCAAGAGGTGAAAGAGAAAGCGAGGGAGAGAGAGAGAGGGGGGGAGTGAGGGGGGGGGAAGAGTAAGAGAGAGGGAGGGAGAGAAAGAGTAAGAGAGAGAGAGGGGGGGAAGAGGGGAACAAAAGAGAAAAGGAGAAGAGAAGAGAACAAGAAACAAAGATTGAGAGGAGAGAAAAGAGAATGAAAGAGAGAAGAGAAAAAGAGAATTGAAAGGGAGATAGAGAAGAGGAGAAGACGAGGAGGAGCATCACGAAAATAGAGAAACATGAAACAGAGGGAGAGGGAATAGAAGGATACGATAACAGATAGAGAAGAACATAAAAGGAGAATGTAAGAAAGAAGCACGAAGGGAACAAGAAAGGTATCGAACAAGGGAGAACAAAAAATATTGTGTACATTATAAACATAAATTTTTATGCATTATGATCAAACAAATTGTACAATGAATGAAATTCAATAGTATAAAACAAAATCTCTGTTCATCCGTCGCGTGAAGAGACGACACTGCCATTATCACTAATTTGTGCAATGTATATAAAACTCGGCTCCGAGTGGCGTCAAAGCGTCACATGGAAGCATGTCACGTGCACTCCTAGCTCATCCAATCAAATACAATCAATATTTCAAACGGTGAAATTCCGTTGGGGGATCTGAGTCATGAGGAGTTAAGAAACAAAAAATCACGATCCTTAATGTTTTTGACCTTGTTCGTGTGCGGAGAATAAACTATCTTTCTGTGAGTATCCAGAAGATGAGAATATCTTGATTTTCTAGAAATATTGTACCGCAATATCACATTCGAAAGAAGAAGAAGAAGAAGAAGAAGAAGAAGAAGAAGAAGAAGAAGAAGAAGAAGAAGAAGAAGAAGAAGAAGAAGAAGAAGAAGAAGAAGAAGAAGAAGAAGAAGAAGAAGAAGAAGAAGAAGAAGAAGAAGAAGAAGAAGAAGAAGAAGAAGAAGAAGAAGAAGAAGAAGAAGAAGAAGAAGAAGAAGAAGAAGAAGAAGAAGAAGAAGAGGAAGAGGAAGAGGAAGAGGAAGAGGAAGAGAAGAAGAAGAAGAAAAAAAAACAACACACACACACACACACACACACACACACACACATTAGGCGCCGCGAGAATAGTGTCAAGATGAGGGAGGATTATAGATGTCAGGCCAAAATTTGACCCAAGATTAACATGATTAACAAGTCTTTTGGGGGGATTATTCCAACAAGTAGAGAACAACTAAATTGACGGCAGTCTGAATTTGAATTTCATATAGCCTCATGTAGAGAAGTATAAAAAAGGGTCCTCGAATCTTTGCATTTCCCGAAAGGGGTGTCACATAATATCTCCCCTCCCCACACCCTGAAGAAATCCCCGAAGCGTGACATTTCTAAGAACACCACTCGCCAGCACATCTAGATTTACATAGGTCTATACTCATGATTATCTTCTAAGCAACTGTTAAGATTCTTTCTACCTATACGCACTTAAAACATTAAAGAACGCTGACACCTTTATTTCCTCTCTTGCACAGTGATGTTGAAATTGATGTTTGTTGAACATTTTTTTGCATTGTATATATATATATATATATATATATATATATATATATATATATATATGTGTGTGTGTGTGTGTGTGTGTGTGTGTGTGTGTGTGTGTGTGTGTGTGTGTGTGTGTGTGTGTGTGTGTGTGTGTGTGTGTGTGTGTTTGTGTCGGAAAGACGCTACTCAATGAAGGCCGGTAATTATTTTAGGAGTACGGTAATAATAAACCTTCCTTCTGACAAGAATGTTTTGAAATGAAAACGACCCGTGAACATCGGACATTACTATAGAGACTTATACAAGTGTTTTGATGTTGGATAACTATTATTCAACGCCTACAGACACTTTCAGGAAAAATCAGGGTCCATTGGCAATGATTGGTCCAATATTGTCGTTATTTTGCAACAGCAATGTTGTAATAATAGTTATTTGTGAACGAGTCTGACAATGCTTCTATACAGGGGCGGCGCTACAGGGGGGGGGGCAGAGGGGGCGACCGCCCCCCTATGATTTTTCAAGTAGTGAAAAAAAAAAAAAAGAAGAAAAAAGAAGAAAAAAGAAAAGGGAAGAAAAGGGAAGAAAGAAGAAAGAGGAGTATTAAAAAGAGAGGTCTTAAACATATAACTCTATATTACCCCTGTTATTTAATGGAGAAAAAATATGACGTCATCTTTAGGTCGTCTTGCCCCTCCTATCAAAATACCCTGGCGCCGCCCCTGCTTCTATACCATACTACGAGGGTTGGCCGTTGGAAAGCTGTTTCCCGAAGCCTACGATGTGCTTTACTTTAATCGCTTTTATGACCTTTATCTTTCTCCCAACAGACTGATGTTGAAAAAAAGAAAAGATTATTGGACATTGGCGACATAATGGAGAATTAGAAAATTTTGGGAGTTTTGTAAAAGAAAATGGACATCATGCTGCTATGTAGTGGCTTGAGCGATCTATATTGTTTGTCATGCTTGGTTTGTTATTATGCTCAGATCGATCTGGTGGGGAAGAAGTCTGAGCCGCAATGTGTCGTCTTGGATTTCAAGTCCAGCTTGCCTAGAGTTCAGCCTCCTGCGGGTCAAGAGCGTGTGTCTGCATTGATTAACTACTATCTCTCTTCTTCACCACTTTCACATCCAAAACTTTTACTGTCTTCTCCGTCATGTGAACGGATATATAGCTACGTCCAAACTCTCGTCACTACTTTGTTCTGTGTTTTCTATCCCAACCTTTCCTTCTGTCCTCCATACTATCATCAAAAGATCACGTGTGAACGGGGTAGCCACGAGCAATCTCCGAGTCTGCATTGATTAACCACTAACTCTCTTCGCCAGTTTTACATATAAACTGTCAACTCTGTTCTCCCTCATGTGAACGGGGTAGCTACAAGCAAACCCTAATCTACAGATCAACTATCTCTTCGATGCTTTCACATGACAACTTTCAGCTTTGACCTCCCCTAAGCCATGAAAGAAAGGTGTGAAAGGGATAGCTACGAACAATTCCCGATCCGCATTGAATAACTATTATTTCTACACAACTTTCACAACACAATCGCTATGTCCTCCCTGATATTTTGAAGAGAGATGTGAACGCCGTATAAATGAGCAATCCCTATAGCCTACTTTGATCAATTGAACAATCTCTCCTGTGTTTCCCCATCCCAAACTTCCACGATGTATTAGAAGGAAGATATTAACAGGGTAGCCAGGAGAAATCCTTCGTCTGTTATCTCTTCTGTATTTTCCCCATCCCAAATTCGATCCTCCCTTATGTCTCGAAAGAAAGATGTGAACTGATGAGTTACGATTAAAAATCCAGGTCTACAATTATTAATTATTTATCTCTTCTCAAATTTCACACCTAAACCTCCTTGACTCTTGAAAAGAATATATGAACTGGGTATAGGTATAGGAGCATTGATTAACTACGAACTCTTTGCCACTCTTCCATCTCGCTCTTTCCCTCTGCCCTCTCTTATGTTTTGAAAGAAGCATGTGGATGGGGAGCAATAAACCGTCCCTGAGGCATAACCCAAAGCTGAAATAAGAAGTATTCTCCTTTACTTCGAAAGGGGTTTTGTTTTCGAACTTCGGAAATAAAGCTTGTAATTCGAATGACCTATTTCTGTCTGTCCAACTATTTGGGAATAGTAGTGATATGTGACAACTTATCCACTGCAGCAATGTTAATGATTGGAAACTAATGCCGTCTAATAGCAATAGAAGTGTACATCAATGTTGTCCAATTTAAATGGCGCAAAGCTGAATAAAGTTGAGGAGACTGCATCGAGCAAGGAATAGGATAGGAAAGGATAGGAAGCACGGATCCAGAATGATTTTTTCCTCCGGAGAAGGGCCTTTTTAGGCAAAAGTAGGCCTGTAATGAAGAGATTATCCGACAAGCAAAAAGAAGAAAAAAAAAAAAAGGAAAGAAAGAGAGAAAGAAAACAGTGTCAAACTTTACGGAAGGGTACACATGGTACAATAATGTAGAATTAATATCTGGCAAATGATAAAATTTCATCGAATGAGGCACAAGTACTTGTCAAAGTATCTGTCAAACAAAAAAAGAAAAAAAAAAAAAAGAAAAGAAAAGAAAAAAAAAAGAAGACGAAAAAAAAAATATCGGGGTTGGATGCCTCCTATTCCATCTAAGTCAGCCTCTAGGAGATGAAGACAACACAAGAGAGAGATGATGAAGAGGGTATGAAGGCTGGTCACATTTTTGTTCGATAAAGATAACGGGGAAAAAAATTATCGGGGTTGGATTCCTCCTGTTCCATCTAAGCCAGCCTCTAGGAGAGGAAGACAAAACAAGAGAGAGATGATGAATAGGAAATGAGGGGCTGGTCACATTTGTCCGATAACGATAACGAAATGAGATATTATTTTCATTAAAGATATACCCTAGAACTGCCCTACTACTGTATTAACAAACACGAACATACTCACGCGTACTTAATTGACAGTATCGTTATCGTTTTCGTTATCGGACAGAATAATGTGACCAGCCCTTAACAGGGTGGGAGGAAAGCCCGTGTAGAGTTTTTAAAAAGGCGAACAAAAGAAGATGGAGGTGGGGAAAGAGATGAGTAGCGCAAACATTCGGAAGGCGACATTCATTTATAAAGAGATTAACAAGGAAAAGAAAAACGTGAATACGTTGCGTTTCTCCAAATTCCACGCACTGATTGCTGGCGGCAATGTTATCTGATTTTTATATGCAAGACGTGACACTTGGCTTCTTTGTCGATTCACTAGAGAGCACAATCATATGGCGCACATCGCCGGGATGTTTTTCTTTCCAAAAGCTTCTGGTAAAAGCTGCTTGTATATATAACATGCTTGAAACATACCCGCCGTATCAAAATGTAGGCCAACGGTTACTTTAGTCCACGAATGTGCGTGCTTGATTTTTGGTAATAAATATCAAGTAAATGGCAAAAATCTATAATAAATCCGCCTGTTTTTTTATTTTTTTATTCTACTCTCATTTTAAGTCGTAGATGTTACAATTGTTACCATGGTAACTGAAACATATCCCTTTTTTATAAAGTCAACATGTATTCTCAGAGGAGCAAGCCATACTTCCAGGAGAGGGGGGGGGGGGTCATTCCAATGATGAATTGGGGACAGTATGTTGTCACCGAATATACAGATTAACCGTGTGTCCTATGCAGCATAAGGTTGTGATCAGTGTGTTACCTCCCCCCCCCCCCCAATTCTGAAGATGGACCGAGGCCCCCTTCTTCAGAAACAACAATGGCAGTTCAAACTCACTTCGTGTTCTGTGAGGAGAATCGACTTTGGAACGAATACTTGTGGCTTGTTGCAGCAAATCCCGCCACAACATGCAACCACCGACCCCGAGATGGCAGCAACAAAGTGGAGGAAGAAGATGGTGGAAATGATGCTGTTGACGATTATTGATGTTGTCTGCAAACACAATGGAAGAGAAAATGTGATCAAGGGAATTGCTATGCTGTCAAAGTAATAAAAAATAATGTTTGTTAGTTTTGTTTTCTAAAAATTAAATGAAGGAGTTGGTTTGGAAAATGATTACTGTTTAGTCTACAAAATAAATAAAAAAGTATTTGAATAATCAGGTCGTAACTCTGTTTATATAAGAACTCTATATAACGCGCCCCTCCATCGATATTCGTACAGGCAAGGAGTTGGTACAGGAGGGGGGGGGGGGGGGTTATAGATTTGATAGTATTCTCACGCAATTTCTAGTGAAGCCGTAGGGATCTCCTTTGATCATAGTGACGAGGAAAGGATCATCTACGGGTCTCGATGTGAACGCCCTTGGGTGGTGACACGCCCAACTCTGGCAGATGGCGTAGCTCATTCGGTACATGAACCCGAAACCTGCAACCACGGCACTCAAGATACACATTGCCATGTATGTGAGGATCTGATAATGGGGAGTAAAAAAATGGATGAGAATTAGTGAGTGATTAATGAATAGTAATCATGATAATAATGCACGTTTGGTTTCAGACAGAATCGGAGAATGGCTTTGAAAAGAGGCTTACTGAAGCTTTTGAGTAAACCGCAGAAATCGATATGATCGAAAACTATGGGAACAAAGCGCGCGAAAGGAACTAGTCTGGGAGCCTGTCCCGAAATAGTCACCCCATTTTACCCATAAGATTTGACCCCGTAAAGTTACTTAGACCATCTAAGTCATTGACAAAAATGTTGTCAGCCTGACCGTAGCCGCCGGGTTTAGCCCCAAGCCCCCAGAGCCCCCAAAAGAGATCCAAAAGTCGGGTCGATTTCACCCCATCTCCCCATGCACCAAACTTTGTCAGTAGGAAGCAGTATGACTGGACATTACAAAACACACAAAACTGACAAAAATTTCAGTCGGGATGGGGTGTCAGACGGTCCTTAAAAATTGGGGTAAATTTTTCCCCTTGAAGCCCAAGGACCAAATTTTGTCAGAAGGAAGAGATATGGATGTACATTCCAAAAATATAAAAACTGACAAAATTGTCCATCGGGAAGGGGGTGTAAGACCCCCTGAAATGAAAACCCCAAAGTGCCCTTTGACAACGTTTTGCCCCCCAAAATGCTCTGTATGTAAAGAAAAATCATTTTCTTACCTTCTGACTATGATAATTCAAAAGCTTTTATTCATTTCACTTTAAATTTTCATAACATAATTTTGAGTATAATAATCTTCTTGAGGTGCAATTTGGTGTTAATTGGTCTTTTGAATAATAACTTATTAAATTGCAAAAAATGTATTGCTTTCTCAAAAGTAGCCAAAAAATATTGTCAGGATTATGTAAACACACCCATTGTCCATCTTCACCTGTTTGACAAGGCATAATAGAAGAGCTTTACAGGTATCTGTGGTATGTGACTGCCAGGCTGAAATGTACTATTCATGTGTTAATTGCACAGATACCAAGCAAGCTCCTCTATTATTCCTTGTCAGATGATTAATGGTTGTGTTTACATAATCCTGACAATATTTTTTGGCTACTTTTGAGAAAGCAATACATTTTTCACAAATGTGTTTTGTAATGTCCAGTCATACTGCTTCCTACTGACAAAGTTTGGTGCATGGGGGAGATGGGGTGAAATCGACCCGACTTTTGGGTCTCTTTTGGGGGCTCTAGGGGCTAAACCAGGCGGCTACGGTCAGGCTGACAACATTTTTGTCAATGACTTAGATGGTCTAAGTAACTTTACGGGGTCAAATCTTATGGGTAAAATGGGGTGACTATTTCGGGACAGGCTCCTGGCCTAAACTGTTTCTGACTGAAATACAATTCTCCCCAAACCTAAGACGAAGTGTTGCCCAAAGAATTTTCTATACAGCGTTCACGTCTATCCCAATTTTGTGTTATTTTGAGATCTATCAGCATGATAAAATCTTATATGTAAAAAATGTATAACTTCCAAGTCATTCGAGCGATACTATTAATGAATCAGCCGCGACACGGTGACATAACACATCAGTGATATATAAATCCTTTGAAATATGAACCCTGACCGTTTTGTTCTTAGTAACTCTGCAAAGATTAAATCAGGTACTTACGACCTTTTTCCTTTGTTTGGCTGATTTTATACCTAGGATACCAGCAACAAGGAAAATCTGCAGAAAGAAAGAGAAAAATTAATCAGTAAGAAAAACTCTCTTCTTCCCTCACTTGCGGGTCAGGAAGGGGGGGGGGGGGGGAGACGTTTGACCTTTAGTTCTGAGCAATGCTGGATGACGTTTTGTGACCCTCCAACCATTTCGGGCAACTCCCACGGAATGCGCGTATGAGGTTTTACGGGCGCCACTTCTATGTACTTGACAACCCTCAACTGTCCCTGACCAAATTCTGAAACACTGAGTAGATTGTTTCAATCTCGCGCTACACAGACAACTTATTCCCCAGGATTCGGCAGGAATTTTTTCAGTCATAGCTGATAGCTGTGAAGGAAGCAGAGAGAGAGAGAGAGAGAGAGAGAGAGAGAGAGAGAGGGGGGGGGGGGCTAGGGGAGGAGAGAAAAACAAAGAGAAAGATAGAGACGTGAGATGGGGGATGGGGACATGACAGATATATCTAAAAAGTATAGAGGGGGAGAGGGGTGTATAAAAAGTACTTTTAAAGATAAAACGCAATCCCAAAGTTGTAATCAGAGATGAAACACTGTCTTATCATTAATATATAAGCAGTTTTATTTGATACTGAATTATTTTCATTCTTTGATGCATGCATTACACATTCAAAAATGTAAAAGAAAATGTCGGAAATAATTAAGCCTGAGTGAGAATAAAGAGAAATACACACATAAGTCATGCACATACCGACAGACTGACAGACATGGTAAAATAACAGACATGACAGATGATGGTTAAGGAGGAGAAGAAAGAGGAAGAGGGAGATGGAGGGTTGGGATGGGGATGGAGAGACTTTGAAACTTTATTTCGTTTTCTGATCAAACCCTTTTGGGGACCTCTTCTCACCATTAACTAAATGCGACTAAGTGAAAACAATGCCACAAGCCACGTCAATTTTATTGCGAAAGGGAGAGCTTTTAAAATAAATCAATAGGTTCAGAGACAGTCAGTTTCGAGGCAGGATTATAAATAATCTTTCCCAAAAGAGAATATTAAAAAAAAAAAGAAAAGGGCGAAACACCGCAGAAAGTCTGTTTTTAAAGTCTTAACTCTGTCCAGATGTTACGAACATGGAAACGGTAGAGTAATGTGTGGTGGTGTT
>CM046851.1:8731609-8929109 GCA_025618425.1 Heliocidaris tuberculata
AATAGACAGATAAAAACACATCAATCAAAGCATCATGATCCAATTCCAACAAACAGTTCCATTTAATGTCACGATTAGTTTTTATTCTGCAAATATATTCTGCTATCTTCAAAACAGACTCGTAACAGGCATATGCGTAGCCATGGGGGCAAAAGGGGGCCACGCCCCCTGTTCATCCCCAAGATAAATCATCCACGGCACATAGGGGTCTAGACTTACCCCAGGTGTTTGGAGGGAAATGCGTCACCCCCTCCTCCCCCCCCCCCCCCCGTCTGTGCTGGGGGGCTGCTGGTCAAGGGGGGGGGGTATCTCTCCTCCTACGTCAGAGATGAATATTTTCTTCCTACGTTGTTGTTTTTGGGGGGTCTCTCTTTATTTTTCAGATTCCTTTTTAAATACCCAACTTATTGGAGGTCCCCACCCCAGGCGCTATGCCTCTTCTTGACACTGTACAAAATTTTTACGTGATGGGAATATAAATCACAGACTGAATTATTCCATGACCTTGCCCAACAATCATTCTTTGTGTTTGTCTGGATGATCCAAGTAATCTGTACACCACATACCGGTATCTAAAAAAAAGTACTATCAGTCAAACATTTCATTACACCATTATGATGATAGAAACGACTATAAGTCGATTGTGGCTGTATAAAAAAGTTATTTTCGTGACATCGTCCGAAGGCAAAACAAAAAACTATCTAAACCCAGACGTAACAGGAAGGAACATATAGTGATATCATCTGGAAAAATAGGCTTAGGACTTCGGAATCGGGGACGGCTTTCTATGGCCTTGCAATCAAGGGCAAATCATGACCTTAATAAACTTGACTGACATGCTGAGTGAAAACAGTAATGCCCGTTGCAAAGAGGTGTCATTAAGTTAGCCTGACGTAGGACATGGAGGACTGCGTCGTGACAACTGGCTCGGTCTTTGACGCAACTTATCGCAAGTATAAACAACAGGGCCCTCTTGCATAAAAAGTTGCGATTAAACGCAACTCAAAAAATTAAACGCAAGTCCCAAATACGCGATCCTGATTGGTTGAAAATCGAGTTGCGTTTAATTTTCTGAGTTGCGTTTAATCGCAACTTTTTATGCAAGAGGGCCCAGGGCAAACAGTGCGTTGATTCACTGGTTTATTGGGTAAATATCTTTAGGCTTGATTAGCGCACGTAATAACGCCATCGAAATAACGTCTCGTGTGAAACAGACGGTTCCATGACATTTGCTCCTGTGACAATTGCTCCGGTCTAACTTTGCCATGTAAATCCTAAACCTAAACCTAACCCTAACCCTAATCCTAATCTTCACATTGTCCTTGACAGAAAACCAAATCATGACCTTGACCTTAACCTTTGAACTTTCGAGATATGGACGGCGAAGCAAATGTCGCAGGAGCAAATGTCGTGTCACCGAAACGGACATATAATAACATGCAGGTACTCCGTTACAGAGCAGAACAAGACAGCTACATGACATGTATACAAATCTGGTTTCAGAGTGTGCGACGCATTAATATACTTCGATCTATAGCCCTGTCACTTTAGTCAGGGAGGAAGATGTCCCAGAGCACAGGGAAAAACTGGAAACAGCCAAGCAACTGGTAAAGAGTTCAGGGGTACTACAGAAATCATAAATTCCCATTTTCTCTGATGAATAATTATATTTAATCATATATACATCCACCCTATAGATATAATCATTGCACATATGTTTAAAACAAAACCTTATGAATCAAATATATTCCTTCATCAACAACTAAGATTTTTTTTCCATTACAGAGTGAATGGGAGAAAACCTCGTCTCTGAGTTGCCAATTTATATTTGATTGATTACACTTTTTAAAAATTCATAACTTTCTTATTTCTTATCGAAATTTTGCTCAAACTTTCACTAATCTGTTTCTCTCATTTTTCTTCTATTAAAATCAGATTAAAACCATGCAGGGTGGACTTCTTCTTTAAATGCAGACCCCCCCCCCCCCCCAAAAAAAAAAAAAAAAAAGAAGAAGAAGAATTGATGTGGATACAAATACCACATCATAGAAAAAAAAAATCTAAGACAATATCCCTCTATCTTCTGAAAACTACATGATGATTTCATCCTTTGAAATTGTTAACTGATAGTTGAATAGGAATGCCTGAGCAGATGGCGATACTAGTAGTTTCGTACCATTTCCTGTTCATTGGAGAGTTCGAATGGTGTCATGACCAATGGATGACTACTTTGG
Organism: Heliocidaris tuberculata; assembly: GCA_025618425.1. NCBI lineage: Eukaryota > Metazoa > Echinodermata > Echinoidea > Camarodonta > Echinometridae > Heliocidaris > Heliocidaris tuberculata. The sequence continues at coordinate 8,733,844 of CM046851.1, forward strand.
GTTACGGATTGTAGCAAGAAAATTTACAAAGGAGATGGCGGGGAGCGGCGGAATCTTTCCGGGTGGGGCAGCAATTTATCTTCGCCATGTTTGTTTGCCATTAATATAGTCTATGACCTAAAATTTTGTGGGGAAAAAAAGATTACTTACTTTCTGGTGAGGGACTATATTGGGTGAACCTGGGAAATGTAACTAGTTACATTTCCCTGGGTGAACCATGTTCCATCATATTTTGAGCAGCTGGATTGCACCTGTAAATAAACATTACTGGACATTAGCCTGAAATGCGTGTGAAAATCATGAATTGCTGTCAATGTCCCTGTCTCTGTTTTTCGTCTATTACTATATTCCAGCCGGCCTGTGCCCCCCTCTAGTCGGAAGGAAAAAAAAAAGTAACTTTAGATTCGTAGTATGCCAAAATACATGATAGAGTAACTCACTGATGCAGAAAAATAGCTTAGATATTACAAAATTTCGGGGAACGTGCGCCGGACCACCAGCCCTGGTGCGCTTAGGCGGGGGCAGTCGAGGTACTCATTTTCTGGGGTAACCTCGCTAGTCATAAGGCCCGCTATTCATAAGGACCGCTTATTTATAAGGACCGCTATCCATAACGCGTGACTAAATGAATAGCGGTCCTTCTACATAGCGAGCAAACCATAGACAAATTACCTCGCTATTCGTAAGGACTTCCGTTCATAAGGACCACTATTCATAACTATTCATAAGGGCCGCTATTCATAACGCGTGTTAAATTAATAGCGGTCCTTATGAATAGCGAGTGGACCCGCATTTTCCATATGTTTATCAACTTCGGTGTAGGCCACTGTACATACGATAATGAAAAAAGCGGCTTTAAATGTTCAAACTATTAGACTATAATCTTGGATGTAACGGCTAAGAGCATGGGAATTCTTTCTTTCATTATTATTATTTTTTTACTAATAACTTCATGACTGCCCTTTTCTCATGAGGGGGATGGGCGAACATCGAGAGCAGATGGTTGTATTTTTCTACGTGCCATGGTCAGACTTTCAGACTGTCTGACCCCCGGGTGTCGCCGGGGAAGAGGCTAGCCAACATCTGCTGCTGGTCAGGAAATGACCGTAACACATGCACCTCCCATCTTTCTAATGAATTTCCTCTCCCAAACATTTGTAAGTAATTAAAAACTTGGGAAGTGTTTAAATGCTGCTGTTCATGTGTCCTTTTGATTCACGCTCATGTGATTGACAGGGCGTCAAACAATCAGTGTCGAGAGTATCAGCACCACACCCCATGTTCTATGTACCTCTAAAGTAAACCTATTGCTTTAAGCCATATCTTTCGTTTATTTGCTATTACCTTTTCAATTAAATACACTTCTTTCTATGAACCATCTTACAAAGTTGAATATTCAACATTTCTGTATGATAATAAAAGCACGAATTACAAATTTTCCCATGTACTAGCAAAAATGTTATTCGTATTTTCCAGCTTTCTATTAATTGACAATCTTTTTTGCTCTCTCTCTTTGAAATGTCTGAGAAAGCTCATCCAGATCCGTCTCTTGGAGTAGCATTTTGTGTACATTAAAGTAGACAGCCTATCATTATTATGATTGCAGTCACTTCCCGCCCTATATCACTAACCAATTACTGTACAGCCTGTAATTTGTTTTGACCGTTTTCGATTACTTGATTTGAAGTTATTAAAACCCAAGAAGAGTCCAGTGACTTCTGTATAAATAGAGCCAATGCACTGACAAAGTATGAGGTGAATTACATTCATTGTTATGTAAGTTTAATTTCATTTTATATTTTTCTTATTACAGGTTCTTTCACAAGAAGTAGAATCAGACAACGGTAAGTGAAATAAACATTCAGATAACGCATTTACATTCTTCTTCTTCTCCCTTTTTTTTTTCTTTTTCTTCTTTTTTCTTCTTCTTCTATTTATTCTTTTCTTGTTCTTGTTCTTGTTCTTGTTCTTCTTGTTGTTCTTGTTCTTCTTGTTCTTCTTGTTCTTCTTGTTCTTCTTGTTCTTCTTGTTCTTCTTCTTCTTCTTCTTCTCTTCTGCTCTTCTTTTTTTCCTCCTCCTCCTCCTCCTCCTCCTTCTTCTTCTTCTTCTTCTTCTTCTTCTTCTTCTTCTTCTTCTTCTTCTTCTTCTACTTCTTCTTCTACTTCTTCTTCTTCTTCTTCTTCTTCTTCTTCTTCTTCTTCTTCTTCTTCTTCTTCTTGTTCTTCTTCTTCTTCTTCTTGTTCTTGTTCTTGTTCTTCTTCTTGTTCTTCTTCTTCTTCTTCTTCTTCTTCTTCTTCTTCTTCTTCTTCTTGTTCTTGTTCTTGTTCTTGTTCTTCTTCTTCTTCTTCTCCTTCTCATTTTGTCCTGTTCCATTAATGTCCAAAGACAAGACATGAAATAGGCAGATGAGAATTTCATATCTTGCAACTCTCATTTCAGTATAATACTACCTGTAAACGTTTGAAACTCGAAAAAAATATATAATCGAGATCCATATTAGTTCTCATAGCCCTCGAAGAAACAGATGTTGGCAATGTAAATATAAAGACTGCATGATTTGGGAAATTAGGTCAGAGAATGAACTGTAAACTTGATCTCTGATCCTAAGGAATGGCCGCCAAGGGATGGATGTGATACCACCCGGTGGACGATACCCCTAGTGTTCCGTGTGTTTGCACGCGATAAAGACGATGGTGATGACGATGGTGATGATGATGATGATGATGATGGTGGTGGTGGTGGTGGCGTTGGTGATGATGATGATGATTGTAATTTTGGTGATGATAATAATGAAAAGGCGGATGATGATGATGATGATGATAATGCTGCGGCTGCTGCTGCTTCTGATAATGCCAATGATGAAGATAGTGGCGACAAAAAAAATTTTCGCCAGCCCTCCAAAAGTCGCTCAGTTGGGGGGGGGGGGGGTATGGGGTCCAGTTTCCCTTCATAATTCTCTGACAAGCAAAAAAAAAAAAAAAAAAAAAAAAGTTTTCCGTTCTAAAAAGGGGGGGGGGGCATAATGCATTGTTTTCTTTCAAAGGGGGGGGGGGAGTGCACGGGCAGGGATTGCCCCCCCCTAAATCCGCCACTGGAAGATATCCCTTATGCTTAGTGATCAAGCAAGCGATGACGATGGTGTCCATGATGATAATAATGAAAAGGCGGATGATGATGATGATGATGATGATGATAATGCTGCGGCTGCTGCTGCTGCTGATAATGCTAATGATGAAGATAGTGGCGACAAAACAATAATTTCGCCAGCCTTCCAAAAGTCGCCCAGTGGGGGGGGGGGGGGGGGTATGGGGTCCAGTTTCCCTCCATAATTCTCTGACAAGCAACAACAAAAAAAAAAAAGGGTTTTCCGTTCTAAAAAGGGGGGGGCATAATGCATTGTTTTCTTTCAAAGAGGGGGGGGGGGGGCAAGGGCCGGGATTGCCCCCCTAAATCCACCACTTGAAGATACCCCTTATGCTTCGTGATCAAGCAAGCGATGACGATGGTGTCCATGATGAGGACAATGGTGACGGTGGTGAAAGCCGCGTAGCCGGGATTTCATTTTAGGGGGGGGGGCTGTTGTGAGCACGCGAAGCGTGCGAAATTGCTGATGAGCACGCAAAGCGTGCTCCCCAGGGGGGTGAGTTAGTTCGATGCCCTGACTGCTTTTCAATTATTTGGACGCATTGCTGCACTGTATGTAACAGCGATGGGCGCGCAGGGAGGGGGGAGTTTCCCCCTCCCGCGCGAAGCGAGAAAGCTTTGACATTCTGGCAAATTTGAGAGAAAGATATAGGGGAGTTTCCCCTTCCCGCGCGAAGCGCGAAAACTTTTCCGTTTTAGCAAATTTTAAAAGATAACGGCTCTTAGCAACTTTTTAGACTTTTTTCTCTCACTTCCCCCGCTTTTTCGCTCTCGCTTTTTTTATTTTTGTTTTTTTGTTGGCGTTTTTGGGGGAAGACCGCCCCCATCGCCCCCCCCCCCCCCTCTGGCTACGCGCCTGGGTGGTGAGAAATAGACAAATGTCCATGATCTGCGTGGTTGACTAGCTTGAGTCGGTGTATCATCACATAATATCATCACAATGTTGTTTGAAAATGGAGTTTAACCATTATGTAAGGGGGTGGGGGCTGTAAATTATGCACACTGATAACAAGCGCCATCGAATCAAGGAGCAAAATAAAAGTTAGCAGGAGTTATGATGAACAGGATGATCTTACATTTTGTTATGTCAAAAGTTGGTATATCAAGGAGTTGTGAGGACACAACTAAAACAAATGATTTCTAGAGCGCACTGTACTTATTGTGGGATCCCAGCGTAACCCAAGATAGGAAAAACACAGGTGCAAAGGCCCATGGGTGTTATAATGATCATTATGCTTTTCGGGCGAGAGAGGGGCACGTCTCTGTATGGGGGAGCGTATGTGTGATTTTGTCATATTTTTTTAGTGGGGAAGGGAGTTTTTTTCCCCACGAAAGAGAGCTTTTGTTTTGAAATTTACTTTTAAATCATCAAAAGTAAGAGAGAGGGGTGTTGGAAGGAAAGAAAATAGTGTAATAGAGCGATAAGGATGAAACAATTTTCTCACCGGAAGGATGGAATGCTTTCTATCTCGTGAAGTTGTGGGAGCGCCTACCATTCCACTACCACTCTGATTCCTCCATTTATGGTAACCATAGCAACGACTCTACTTCTCCCTCCAAATTATCTGATTTATTGGTACTTTACAGCACGATATTCAGACAGTCTCAGAACGTGATAGAAAACAGCGGGATACTCCTCGCAGACAACAGCGACCATTTGATAGAAATACATAAAGATGGAAAAATGATGCTAAATTGAATTAGGTGACCCACGCCCTTTCGCGTCTCTTCTTCATTTTGTTAATAGTACATCACACAACCGCAACAAGAAAGCCCCCCTAAGTGACTTTCGATGGGTTTGAACCCAACTCTCGAAGATTCTGAAGTTAATTAAATGATACCTACATGTATATGACTGAATAAAAATGAGTTAACATTTTAATTAATCAACCAAAGCAGCGAACGCACAATGCATAGGATGTAGGCTCATGCTTTTCCTCTGTGGTTCGGTTTGTTAATTACTGTATTATTGCCTCAGTGACTCGGCACAAAAAAACATAGATTTCGAATTGGATTTTGGTATATTTTCCCAGTCTTCGAACATGACATGCATACATCACTTGATATATTATATAGAAAATAGTTATAGCTTGTATGTATGAGGAAAAATATAAGAAGCAGATTTCATGCCTTATACGTAAGGAACAGTTCTAGGTATATAGTTTCATTGTCAATACCAGAGAGGTGACATTGAACTACCTTCCAAAGAAGGCTAAATCCAAGACTGAAAAAAAAAATTACCATAGCCAATGAATTTAGCCCCTATTTGACTGTAAAGCAGTTCAGACTAAAATAGAATTTTCAGCACTCAAGACACAGAAGGATATGGTGAGACTCCATCCTCTACAAATATTATGAAGTATCAAACGTGGAAAGCTACATGTAAAGCGAAAGACAAGCCATCAGAATCATCACCTAGCGTGACCCGGACTGACTCCTGTGTTATGATTACACATCGTTACCTCATTATGGGAATACCATTCGGTCCGAGTAAAGGGGCCCCTCTGTAAAGGAATAGGGGCTGGATAATAAACACAGATGGCAACAGTTTATCTCTCCGTATGTTATGAGTAATACAACACAAATTAATTTGCAGGTTTAGTTTTTCAGGGTTACACCATGTAATCTTTCAAGGAATAAGAGCCCTGAAAAGGGCTGATGAGCTCCGCTAAGAGCTCTTTGGTTCTCGACGTTTCGATCAGTATGCTCTGATCGTCATCAGGAGAATGACGAGAACACTGCCCTATGGCACGCCATTAGGGAATTAAATATAATTGTTCAACATCAATACAAAATATATTTCACTTTAACAAATATATATTTATCTTTTACAAAATCATTTCCCTCCAGTCAATATATATTTCACTCTTAACAAATATATTTCACAAAATTTCATTTCACTCTTTCACAAATATTCATGTCACGTTTTCAGAAAAAATCCTTTTCACTTTTAACAAAAATTCATTGCACATTTTACAAAATTATATTTCACTTTTAACAAAATTTCATTTCACTTTTCCCAAAAATACATTTCACTTTTCACAAATTTTCATTTCACTTTTCATAAAAAATTCATTTCACTTTTCACAAAAAAATCATTTCAATTTTCACAAAAATTCATTTCACTTTCAAGAGGAAATAAATTCCACTTTAAAAGAAAAATGCATTCCATTTATAGGCCTATTGTCTCGAAACAACTTTGTTGTCATGCATCTAGACCCCGATCTGGACCTGCGTGTACATTCCTCTCGTATAATATACATGTGCGTAGTGTGCGTAGAAATCATTCCTCTTTCACCCAAACCATTTCACTCTGAAAAAAAAATACGTTCCTCTTTTTTCTCAGCCTAAAGGTGGCGCTATAGCGAAAAGAAAAAAAAACAAAAAAGAGGGAAATAAGAAGGAAAAGAAAAGGAAAGGAAAGAAAAGAAAAAGAAGGAAAAAATGACATTATTTTTTGGTCGCTCGCACGTTCACTGGAATTTCAATACTTTAATATTAAAGGCGTCCCCTTCAGCAGTGGGCTGCAGCCCCCCCCCCCCCCCCCCCCCGCGCGATTTTCAAAGTTCCGATATTCATATTCGGGTAGCAAGGTGCTAGAATATCCAAACATTTGTGAAGCAAGGTTCCCAGATAATAATATGTAACTTTTGTTTGTAACTTCTGTACGTTTTCACTAAGAAAAGTTAAACAAAATTTTGCTCGCCCGCAAGAACACTGTAATTTTAATATTCGGGCAAAAAGCGTCCCCCTTCGGCAACGGGGCAGCCCCCCCCCCCCCCCCCCTTCCCCCGATGATTTTCAAAAGTTCCGATATTCATATTCGGGCAGCAAGGTGCTGAAATATCCAATTTTTGTGAAGCATCGCAAGGTTCCCCAAGCTTTTGCTTTTAGAGGTGTGTCCTCCAACTATATATGTACCACATTAATGTATATTTTGTCATATTTTTTGTTAAAAATACATGTACATTATTTTTGCTCATTTATTACTTTGTATATTGAAAAGTTGGAAATAAATGTGTTTAAACTGAAACTGAAACTAATATCATGTAACTTGTGTATTCACAGGCGTAGTCAGGATTTTTCAATGGGGAGGAGGGGGGGGCAGACGTGAAGGATCCAAGCGCGTAGCCAGGATTTCATTTTAGGGGGCTGTTGTGAGCACGCGAAGCGTGCGAAATTGGTGATGAGGGGTGGGTGCAGGGAGGTAGGGGGAGGTTTCCCCCTCCCGCGCGAAGCGCGAAAGCTGTGACGTTTTAGCAAATTTGAGAGAAAGATCCCATTGCCGCAGGGAAGCCTTTTGCCCGAATATCAACTGTTCAATTTCTAAATGTTTGCGAGCGAGCGAGCAAAATTAAAAAAAAAAAATTCGTCGTGAAAATGCACAGAAGTTACATACACACATAGGCCTAGCCAGGGGGCCCACTGAAAAATAAAACGAGAGCGAAAAAGCGGTGGAAGTGAGAGAAAAAAGTCTAAAAAGGCGCTACAAGCCGTTATTTTTCTCTCAAAATTTGCTAGAACGCCAAAGTTTTCCCCCCGGGAAGGGGGAAATAACTCCCCTCCCTGCACCCATCCCTGATGCATACAGTGCAATGTTGCGTCCAAATAATTGAAAAGCAGTCCGGGCGTCGAACTATAACTTTCCACCTAAAAAAATTGTTTGCTACGAGCCGTTATCTTTCTCTCAAATTTGCTATAAAAAATAAGAGCTTTCGCGCTTCGCGCGGGAGGGGAACTTCCCCCTCCCTGCACCCACCCCTAGTCATCACCAATTTCGCACGCTTCGCGTGCTCACAACCGCCCCTCCAAAATGAAATCCTGGCTACGCGGTTGGATCCTTCACCCCCCCCCCCCCACCCCCATTGAAAAATCCTGACTACGCCTGTGCATACACAAGTTACATAATATTATTATCTGGGAACCTTGCAATGCTTCACAAAAATTGGATATTCAAGCACCTCGCTGCCCGAATATGAATATCGGAACTTTTGAAAATCTTCGAGGGAAGGGGGGGGGGGGGGGCTGCAGCCCATTGCTGAAGGGGGACGCCTTTATTATTAAAGTATTGAAATTCCAGTGTTCTTGCGAGCGAGCAAAAATAATACCATTTTTTCCCTTCTTTTTCTTTCCTTCCCTTTTCTTTTCCTTCTTTTTTTTCCCCCTTTTCTTTTTTTTTTCCTTTCCTTTCCCTTTTCTTTTTTCTTATCTTTCTTTTCTCCTTTCTCTTTTCTCCTTTTCCTTTTATCTTTCCTCTTCCCTTTCCCTTTTTCCCCCTCCTTTTTTTTTTTTTTTTTTTTGTCGACAGAGGCGGCGCATTTGTGTGACACCCCCACACCCCTCCCCCCACCCCCTCCCTAGCGACCCCCCTGTCTACATCTGCGATTTTCTTTTATTGTTATTTGTGTGGGGGAGAGGGGGAGAGATTAAGGTGCAGCATTTTTGTCGGCAAATTTGGGTGTCATCCCCCCCCCCCCCCATTCAGAATGTTCTAGCGACACCCCTGAGGATGGGGAGTAACGTCGACGTCGCGTTCGGAAATTGGATGGGATTCGATCGCGCTGCGCCGGGCACGTGTGGTAGCTCGAGCTACCTGGCTATAGCGCCACCTTAAGGCCGAGAAAAAAGAGGAACGTATTTTTTTATCACAGTGAAATGGTTTCGGTGAAAGAGGAATGATTTCTACGCACAGTACGCACATGTATATTATACGAGAGGAATGTACACGCAGGTCCAGATCGGGGTCTAGATGCATGACAAGCAAAGTTGTTTCGAGACAATAGGCCTATAAATGGAATGCATTTTTCTTTTAAAGTGGAATTTATTTCCTCTTGAAAGTGAAATAATTTTTTGTGAAAAGTGAAATGAATTTTTGCGAAAAGTGAAATGTAATTTTGGGAAAAGTGAAATGAAATTTTGTTAAAAGTGAAAAGGATTTTTGTGAAAAAGTGAAATGAAATTTTGTTCAAAGTGAAATGTAATTTTGTAAAATGTGAAATGAATTTTTGTTAAAAGTGAAAAGGATTTTTGTGAAAACGTGACATGAATATTTGTGAAAAAGTGAAATGAAATTTTGTGAAAAGTGAAATATATTTGTTTAGAGTGAAATATATAATGACTGGAGTGAAATGGTTTTGTAAAAGATAAATATATATTTGTTAAAGTGAAATATATTTTGTATTGATGTTGAACAATTATATTCAATTCCCTAATGGCGTGCCATACTGCCCAGTGGAGGCTATTTATTGCCTACGGAGGGATCCGATTCACGGCCTGATTGGCGCCAATCGGAAATCCCCGCGAATTCTGTTCACGGCTGCATTCTCATTCTGGTCACTGGTGGCGCTATAATTCCTCTAAACAGAGAAAGCATGCACCGGGCGGTGCCATTGTTTTCTCTGCATAAACAAAGAGCAAGGGCCAGATTTTTCGCTGAATGATTGCTCCCCTTTAAGACTAGGCGTCCACTAGGGCGCGGACAAGACGCGGAATGCAAGATTAGTCATTCCGCATTCATTCAGCAAGCTCTCCGCATATTCTTGAAAGGCTCCATTCACTGTCTTCACCATTCCTGAACACTTCCCAGCGTTTCCGCACCTTCAGGAGAGAGCAAAATTTCCGCGTCCAAATTTTGGTCTCGACCAAAATGTGGACGCGGAAATGAACTTCCTGACACCTTCGGCAACTTGTCCGCATTGTCGTCCGGACATCGTCAGGACATCCTGCCTTTCTTTAACACTTCCGCATTCTCCGGAAACGCTCCTGAAAGCTTCCGCGGTGCCGGAAGCTTCGCGAAGGCAAGCGGAAGCCACGCAGAATGTTTCAGGATTGTCCTTGTCCGTAATTTTACCACTCCTGGTGTGATCCTAGATGTGTCCGCACTGTCCTGCCACGATCAGCATTTTCCGCGGCATTTCGGGACATTCCTGAATGATTCCTAGGACGCTCCTAGGACTGACTGCAGTCAATGTGTTGACATTCTTAATAATGTCTCAGGAAACAATAATTTGCATAATTTTTCCGCGTCTGACGCGGAACGAATGCCGAAATGACAAAATTTGCTTCCGCAACCCTTCCTAATGTTGTCGGCGCTCTAGTGGACGCCAGCCCTAATAGAGCCGGTATTTAGTGAAGTATCAGCGATACTTTCATGGTGGAGATACTGAATTGCAGGTTTAGTTTTTCAGGGTTACACAAATTAATTTGTTGAAAATTTTAGTACATGCTCTGACTGGAAGAGTTCAATAGTTATATGTCTCAGTGATTATTGAATTAAATATCTTTTTATAATATTTTATATCTTTTAATATCTTACGTCATGAATTTCATTCATAATTTTTCTGGTAGTAAGTCTATTTCTTTTTCATACATAAATTGCAAAGACGATGTAATGGTAAGCAAAGACACTTAGTGTATAAATAACATGCGCACTGGAGTAAATATGTTTAGTAGTTGCGCTATATGAAATCATCTATCATTTATCTCTTCATCTTTCATCAGTGCCCGGGAGCAGACTGTAGAACATGTATTATTGGTGAAGGTTCTCAGAGGCAGTGGCGTATCTAGGTATTCTGGCGCCCGGGGCAAACTATCAAATCTGCGCCCCCCCCCCCCCTCATGCCTAAACTCAGATTAATGAGCGTTTTTAATTTAGAAATGATGGCACTACGTGAAAATAAGTTTTGATGCACATAACCCGGGGTCGTTACCCTAAATTTGATGAATTATTGTATAGATTTCAGATTTTTTTTTTCAGATTTAGATTTTATTTCATTACATTTTCATTTTTTCAAAGTATATAACAATAAGTATTATGAATCTGACAATATTCAAAATAATTGACAACACAACTTAGTGCATAAACATTTTTCGATCATTACAAGCAAAACAAAGTGCATTAAAGTTTGAGTTGTGAGAGAAAAAAAAAAGTAACATCAATGAAGACTACTTAAGATTAATTTTATGAAAATGAGAATGAAAACAGAGACCAGCTTAGAAGCAAAGCTTGTAGAAGCGCTGGTCCCTGGCAAAAAGATGAAGCATGAATACAGTACATAAAAAGAACTAGACTGGGCAATCATGCATAAAATGCCCAATAAAAGGGAAAAAAGAAGAAGACAGATACATGGCCTTGGAAAGCAAACAAATTATAGACATAACACACTTGCTATAGAAGAGAAAGCACTGAGAAATATTGTAAACACAAAAAGCTGGAAATAGTAATAGGAAAATAGTAAAGTTTTAAAGAAGTAAACTTTACAAAAGACGGAACATGAATGACAAAGTGACAGGTGGGGGTTAGGACGGGAGGGTGGGAAAGGACAAGATCTTGAAGGTTTCATTTCGTCTTTAGATTTTGCTACACAGGTAAACAACAGTCGTCATCAGGATCACTGAGGGATCAATGTTCATAAAAAGCAATTAGTGATTTTTTCAATTTACGTTTGAGCGTACTTAAACTTATACTGTCTCGTATATTTAAAGGGAGGGAATTCCAAAATTTAGGAGCAGTAAATGAAAAAGTATTCTGGGTTAATGCTGTACGAGTTCTTGGCAAGTGATACAGATTTATTTGTCTAGTGGGATAATGATGTATTTCGTTATTTACTGTAAATATATTATTGAAGACAGTGGGCAATTCGTGGTTATGATACTGAAACATAAGTACAGCAAGGTTGAGGCGATAAATATCATAAATTTTTAGTACATTATTAGAGTGAAACAGACCATCTGTGTGGTGGCGATAATTAACATTACTTATAATTCGCATAGCCTTTTTCTGTAATAAAAAAACTCTGTCTAACAGGCATGCCGCACTGTTTCCCCATGCTAATATTCCATAATTAAGATATGGTAAAACCAGTGTGGAGTATAGTGATAAAAGAATATTTGGCGGAAAAGACCATTTGAGTTTATTAATCATACCAATGTTTCTGGATATCAATTTACATACATTATCAATATGATGCTTCCATGAAAGTTTATTATCTATTATTGTGCCTAGAAATTTTGTTTCAATCACCTTCTGTATTTGTGTATTATCTATTAAAATCGGATGAGGTAGTTCGTTAAAAGTATTACTAAATAACATGTAATTTGTTTTTTCTAGATTTAGTGATAACTTATTAGCCTTAATCCATATTGCAACTGAATCCAGTTCCGAATTAATCACATTACATAAAGTTTCTAGGCTTTTATGCGAAAAAAATAGATTAGTGTCATCTGCATACATAATAAAAGTCAATGAATTTGATGATCTATGAAAGTCATTTATATACAAAATAAAAAGTAAAGGGCCTAGAATAGAACCCTGTGGAGCGAGGGAGCAACGCGACCGAGCGGCATTTTTTATTTTATTTTCCTTTTCACCCCCCAAATTGAAATTTCTTATGTATTTTCCCCTTAGAAAAAAAATCAAAGGGAATACAGCGACCTAGCAATAGATTTTTTTTTTTTTAAATTAACATTCCTATTTTGGGGCGCAAATTAAATGAATGAAAACCCTGAAGAAATATATTTGAGGAATTTAGCAAGCCAATTGCAAGTCAATTTTATGATTTCTTTCGAATGTTCTATACTTTGAAAGTGCTTTTTATGCACATCACATCTGGGGTGCAAAATTTAACAAGCTCCTGCCTAATGGGGGGGGGGGGGGGACAAAGCAACTAGAGTCAATTAATGGTTAAAACTTTATAAACGCCATTGTGGGAGCGAAATAGCTAGATCCTGAACATAATTATGCGAGGGAGCAAAGCGACCGAGCTTTAGAAAATTTTCGCATCTCAAACCCTATAAAACACCAATTCTTACGCATTTTGTCCTTGACTGGGGCGCAAATAACCCTCGAAGACCATAAATTTTCTTGTATTTCTCCCCCTTTTCTTTCTCTCTTTTGCGTTTTTCGGGCCCCCTTCAAGTACCGCCCGGGGCACGTGCCTCCTCTGCCCCCGTAGATACGCCACTGCTCAGAGGTCCTGGATTCAATCCTTGCTCGGTGCTTACATCCTTGGACAAGGTGTTTTGCGCACATTTGTCCCTCTCGACTCAATTGTATTAAATGGGTACCCGGCAATGCTAGGGTAATAGGACCTTATATAGGAAGAACAGCATTGATACTCATTTAGCTACGCCCGGGTAAATAAGACATTTATCAATCTATCATCATTATTTATTATCATTATTTTCCTTCTTCTTTAAACAGATCTGTGTAAAGATGTGAAGTGCAAGAAGCCTCGAGGTGCCTGGTGCCAGGTGGTCGAAGTAGACGGTAGTCCCAAAGCAACCTGTGTCTGCCCCAAGAGCTGTCCGGCAGATCAAAGCGGTCCCGTCTGCAGTGTCTTTGGCAAGCAGTACGATAATCTCTGCGAGTTCCACAAATACTCCTGCAAGAAGAGGAAGTCTATACCCCTGGCCTTCAAGAAGGCTTGCATTGGTAAGTAACAACATGCAATTTGCAAGAGCTTCTTACCAGGAACGGACAGGGAATTTCGTCCGAACTACCCCCCCCCCCCCCCCTTATTAAAGGGGCGGGTCCAGGATATTTTAATAGAGGGGGGCACAATGCTGAGAAACATCCGACAAGCGAAAAATGGGGACCTTTCAGGTTGACAATGTTAAAGGGGAACATTTTTATGGCTGTGTACTTAAGGTATGCCAATTGGGTTTTAAAAGGGGACACCGGCTGGTTGTGTCCCCCTAAGTCCGTTAGCGCCCTATTGCATAGACGGGTTCTTAAGAAAAAAAATTATGTGTCCGAAAAAATGCTCCTATTCAACTTTGAACTAGGGTCATGATTCAGTCAAATAGAGGAAGACCATAATTACCTCCTATTGGCTTCAAATATTGAACAGTTGTTGTGGTGGAACTTTTGTCAGGAGCTCCCTCCCCCCCCCCCCCCCCCCCCCATCCTTCCTAAAAGAAGAAACATTTGTCTAGGAAAATGACATATGATTTCAAGATAACACTATACAAGTTCTGATATTTGGAAAAAACGACTATTTTGTTGTTTTACCTTACCTTAAATCAAATGTGAAAGTACGCTGCACAGGATGGCGCAGATCGAGAGAACTATGCAGTGACGGGAGGTATTGGATTGTCAAAGGGTTGTCAAGATCAAGGCCTCTGGAGGGCTGAATCTATAAGCTTTTCTTCTTCAAATTGGTACCACCAGTATTTTTTTATTTTTAGTTACACTTTGATCTAAAAAGTAATATATCTAATTAGAAAATATCTGAACTGAAATTAAGACATTTTTTTTAAAGAATGTGATTTAAAATTTTTATTGTATTTTGTATCGTTCTTTATTTTCATTACGTAGTATTCTGATTTGCATATAGCGTTTATGACAGTTTCTTTTCATCCCTTCCTCTGTGACCTTTTCGACATCTACAGCCTCTCAGAAGCCTTGTACGAAGGAGGAATACATCCAGTTCCCATACCGTCTTCTCGAATGGTTCATGCACCTGAAGGAAAAGGATGAGTATGGAAGGATTGATCCCAACAGACGTATCACACTTGTCGGTAACGACAGAAGGGAGCAAGTTGCTAGGGTAAGGCATGGAGTTACCCAGGATTGTTTTACAAATTTTGTCAACTGTCAAATTCTGCTTGGAGGGAGAGCCGTATTTTTTTTTTTATTCTCGCTCAGTGGGGTGGGGGGGGGGTATCAGATTTTTTTTTTCCATAATGCTCTGACAAGCAAGCAAGCAAAAAAAAAAAAAAAAAGGTTTAGTATTTTTTTTCGTCTCGCCAGCCTTCTAAAAGTACCTCAGTAGGGGGGGGGGTATCAGATTTTATGGGGGTCCAGAATTTTTCCAACAAGCAAAAAAAAAAAGTCTTAAAAACGGGGGAAATTTATTTTTTTTTCTGTCAAAAGTTGTCAGGGGGGCACTCTGCCCCCTGCGCCCCCCCCCCCTTGGGTACGCTAGTGGTTGCCTCTATCGGTATGGTTGACTCTCTAGTAGCCTACTACTCACATCAAGGCCCGGTCTCATAAAGAGTTGCGATTTTGATTGCAAATAATTGGAGATTGCGATTGATATCAGTCGCAACGCTTTATAAGACAGGGATCAGGAGTTGGTCTAGCGGTAACGTCTGCTGGCAGCTTTCAGCATTCGCCTACAAACTGACGTTGATCGGACCCAGGTTCGAATCTCAGTCACGTCTTTCGGATGGTGACGTTATAGGTCTTTCCCAGACGTAAATAATCCTTTTTTTTTCTTTTCATAATTTTTTTATTCTTTGATTCAGTTTTTCAAAATGAATATTACAAATTAAGCATCAATTACATAATATAATTCAACATGGCAATAAACAAAATACAAATTGTATATTTCCATAACATAATATAATATCACAAACAGTTTTATAGTTATATATATATACGCCGAATCCTTTTATCTCAGCCTATTGTTATCATTCGCCTTAACCAACGCACGGTTGCTTTCGCCGTCGAATTTCTATTGTGACGGAATAAACCGTATTGATAGGATTCCCCCTAACGTAGGAAATAATCACTGTATATATATATATATATATATATATATATATATATAAACATGCTTGTTATGGTCATGAGCCTTATAATCATGAAAAGGAAACTCTAGAAACTTTCATTGTGAAACTCATCGTTTCTTCTCCAAAACAGTGGAAGTTCGACGCACTGGACAGGAACCATGATGACCTGCTTGACAAGTCAGAGCTTCTGAAATTCCGCTACGCCCTGATGCCGCTCGAGCACTGCGCTTCTCCCTTCTTCACCCGATGCGCCAAATTACAAGGTGACGCAAAGAGGATCAGCGTAGAGGAATGGGCAGTGTGTCTGAAGGTACGTATCAGACATTGATCAGGCACCACTGACATGACTGAAGCCCCTCTGTCATTGTATGTCGAGTTTCGGTGCCAAGTTATGCTAATCTTTAAAAAGAGCTCCGGCCGTAGATGGTATACTTGAACTTTAGAATTTATATTGAGAAAACACCTATCATTTTGTCGACGTAGAGACGAAATAGAATCTTGTCGATAGACATGATAGATGGCGTTATCACCGGGCATGCTGGCTCATTTGGTTAGAGCGCCCGCCTCATGAACGGGAGGTCGTGGGTTCGAACCTCGGCCGAGTCATACCAAAGACTTCAAAAAATGGGACCTTCTGCCTCCTATAGCCAGGCGCACTGGCGTAAATCCCGGGGGGATGGGGGGAAATATCCCCCCCCCCACTTTTCGAGGAGGGGGAGGGGGATAGCCTGTACAATCATCCCCCCACTTTTCACGAAAGAAATGAAAAAATATATGTTACTAGATAATTGTTTGTGTTAGATTGAATGTGAATGATATGGGAGGGGTATATGCCTATGGGTGTTTTTTGAATGACAAAACATGCCTTGTGTTTGTCAAACAAGATCACGTTGGCAAATTATTTCAGCCATCCCCCCCCCCCCCCCCCCACTCCTCGATACGGATTTACTCCACTGGCCAGGCGCTCGGTATATTAGAATGGAGAAGGGTAATAATAACATATTATGTTATGCAGGGTCCGCTGGAAGAGCAGTTTGATAACTGAAGTGGCTACCCTTGGTAAATAAAACGTTATTATTATTATTATTATTATTATTATCATTATTATCATTATTATTATCAAAACTGATTCAGTTGTCCCAATTATTCAAAGGAGCAAACAATTCATTATTCTCTTTTCATAGTAGTGCTTGCCCAACTCTTCTGCACGTACGGTTTGACACGAGTTGTCATTATGGTGACGTAGGACCTATGTGTAGGACTGCGTCAGCGATTTGCCCGGTCTTTGACGTAACATGTGAGAGTGGCATCGTACAAAATTAAGTGAATCGAAAAAAAAACACTGGTGTATGCGTTCATTGCCTTAACGGGTTGAATTAGCGAAAGTAACACATGAACAAAGCAATCGAAATGACACCTCGTGGGCAACGGGAATTAGACTGACTAAACAAGAAGAGAAACTATAGCTCATTATCAAGATTATGATAATCATAATCACTTCTTCTTGCTCGTCTGTACAGGTTTATGTGGATCCTACAACCGAGTTGGATGTGGAGAGCCCTACGCCTAACGACCAAGAGGAACCCGTGGTCGAGGAGGAGGAAGAGGAGGATGTGGAGGAGGAAGAGGATACACCAGGTTTGTAACCTCCTTGGACAATATCCCCCGGGGCAACTACCCCCATCAAATACTCCCTTTTTGATCACCACTAGGTAGTTGTTAAGAGTTAATTCGGGTATTTTTTTTAATGGGTTGGTTATCGGGGTTGGATGTATTTGAGGTGATGATCATACAGGACATTCGGCCGGATAAAATTTTCCTCTCTGGAGTGATAGTCCGTTGGAAAACAAATCAAGAGAGGGATATTGTTAAATACAAAGAGAGGGAATCGTTAAAAGTGGAGGCAAAGAATAAAGCCAACCCCACTTTTACGATGTTAATATGATATAAAAGCAAGAACTCTGAGCTCTAACCATATTCTACTCTCCTGCTCTCATTGAAACGCTTTTGTACAGAAATCCTGCTACTTTTTGGCTTTCCAATTATCTTACTTTTGTTCTTATATCACCCTTTTTATCGCTTTCTCTCCCTCTAGAAGCTGCATAAGCATCGTTGGAGAAACCCACATCAGCCAACACAATTTAAAGTGAAGATATAAAGACAAAGCCAGTTTCCGAAGTCGTTAGCCTTTGACTTTCCATGTTTGCAAGCTAGAACACCTTGCAAAAAACACAAGACTCCTGTGTTTCCTATCTATTTTTTTTTTTTACTATAATGACGTTGACCCTGGATCATGTCATATATGATTGGATATCATTTTACCTTCAGAAACATAGACCTGAAATATAATGGCCTGTATTCTTGAAAGTGGCCTTATTGAGCCCTGCTTAACCTTGTCTGCTGATCTTTTGAGTGCCAATTGCCAACCACTAAGTCCCATACAAATTACTGTCATTATGTAATGAAATTAAAATACGAAATCAATCTAGTCGTGAAATGAAAAGTCAAATATTTTTTTCATGGTAACATGATTTCTTTGTTTTCATTTTAGAATTATAGTAATTTGTACAGGATGGTGAGGTTGACACTTGGCTTGGTATTCATAAGGTCAGTTGACTAACTTGATGTCTAAAAATAGGGCGCTGTAGGGAATACCGGCCCTAGATACGAGCTAGACACCAATTCTCTAAACGTGCTTCATTCTCCATCATCAGCAATGTATAGTTTGTAATATAAGCATATTAACACGATCGCAAAGACGTTCAGGCAATTTCAGTAGCCCTGTCTATCACCTTTTGAAATGTGTGAACATTACAATGAAGTATTACGTCACCGGGACATGATTTCTATGGGATATACAATAGGGTATTAAAATTGCCCTTGAGTTGATTTTTCGAAAGTCTTTGCGATCGTACTATTTTCCTTATTTTATTTATTATTCTGTGTTTTTATCAAAGGGGAAACAATTTATTTTAAAAAACTGTTAAAACTAACGTTCAGTTATGCCTATGGATTTCATTCAACCCTAAACATAACTATTTAGAACATTTTTGAAATGCTGTTATTCAAACTGATATTCTAAATTTTAAAACTTTTTAAATGGAGAAACGTTTAAATTCCCTCAGTCTATAGAGTTTCACATGCCAGGTTGTAAATCATTACAATGTTTTATTTTTTCAGTCGGTAAATCTTTAAGCAGTACTTATTAGAAAGCTTGTATAGAAAACACCGTCACGTTAGATATAGCTTTCTAGACTTTGATTAATGTGCTTTTATTTATAAGTGCATGTATTTATCGTAAATTACTTTCAACTTTTAGAAAATATATTTAGATTATTGCTGCAACAACTGTTTGTGTGTCACTTTTTTGGTAATATAATGACATCCTATTTTTGGATCAAGTGCCTGATTAATGTATCAAAATAATTCTTAAGACCGCAAAATTCTATGAAAAAAAGTGTCCAGTTGTAACTTAGATTACCGAAATTATCAATTGTAAATATGGTTATCCATCCCTGTAAAAATACATACCTGGCTACCTCTAGCTTTGAATAATGATACTTCACAGAACTTTTTGAAATATTTCATTTTTTATAATTTTAAAAGATATATTTCGCCCAATCTGCGTAATGTTGTAAGCAGATACATACAAATTTGATTGCATGTACATTCTCCAGTGTCTCAATAGCTCGTAAATTTATTAATGACAGTGCTGTGTACCGTTGTAAGTATAATATTGAGTAGTATTTTGTCTTGAAGGTTTAGTAGTATACAGCCGCGAAAATCCCGCGTGGTATTTTACAAAATAATGTGAATGTTTTTTGTTTTGTTTTGTTTTGTTTTTTTGCTGTTGTTGTTTGGTGTTTTACGGTCCCTGATGCTGACTTTCTTGCATTCATATTGTGAATGATGATGGGAATGATGGTGATGGTGATGATGCGAGAATGATGATGATGATAATGATGATTTCGAAGAAGATGGTGACGATGACGATGATGATGGTAATGTTAGCGATGGTGATGGCGCTATAATAATGATTGTAATGGCGATGATAATGGTGGTGATGGTGGTTATAATGGTGATGGTGGTGATGATGATGGTGATGATGATTGTGATGATGATGATGAGATGATGATAGTGGTGGTGGTGGTGGTAATGATAGCAATGGCGATGGTGATGATTGTGGTGATGGTGATGGTGATAATGATTATGATGATGATGATGATGATGATGATGACTTTCCTGGTGGTGGTAGTTGTGGTGGTGGTGATGATGATGATGATGATGATGATTGTGCTTATGATGAGGAGGAGGAGGAGAGGAGGAGCATGATGGTCATAAACTATGATGTCCTTGATTTTCCTCAACATTGATTTTCCCATAGCTTATTAATTTTCTTCTCAACACAACCAAGGAAAATCACAATCAACTGCTTTATTCAATATTCACCTTTATTACAAACATACAAAGACAGTACATAATGATCGAGTCTGTTTTCGCCATAAAAAGGTCGTTCAAATATTTGTCGGGCCTATTTGTCCCTCCAGAAATATCTTTTCTCTATATACATAAAATAAATATATTACACTCTGCTATCCTATCCTATCATAACTAATATGAAAAATATATTATATACAAAATAATTATCTGTTAATTCAACTCATTCATAGTATTGCCTTACTGTGTCTGTATAAATATTACTACGTCTTGGAGTTTTAATTTTCACGAGTAAAACATGAAGTACTTTATGGTTTAATGTTCTTGTTCCAAGTCTAAGTCTTTGTTATTTGAAATCATCCTACACGTCACATGTTCTTTTGATTAATGTCAAGAAATTCCCATGCCTATAGTGACTGTCTTCATCTAAAATGCGTTCAAATGATATCTTTGAAGAAAAAGATGAAATAAAATACTCAGATACAAACACGGTATTACTGCTCTCGATTTGTTAATCAAAATTGTAAAAAGATGTATTCTTTGCCCATAATTCTTACACTTCCACTGCAGCTCCCACTTGCTCTTATATGCAGACTAAGATATGTAACATTTGGATGGCTTCTATTTTTTTTTTTTATGAATGTGGGAAATCTCTGTTCACCCCTTTCGTTTGTAATTCCATTTAAATATTTGCGAATCCATCTCAATTAACAAGTACGGGAGAAACATATTTGATAGCAATATTTGCTTAACGTCAACACTTTGTTGTGTTTTATACCGAATGCCTAAAAATGATCAACTCATCCTCGTTAAACTTCTGAATCATCTAAATTCATTAACAGGATAAGAATAAATGACAAGGCATTGAGCATTAGTTGAAAATTGTATGGAGCCGCAGTACACTGAGGACCAGGCATGCGCAGAGAGCGAGGACGCTGGCCGCATCCTTAGAGCCACGTGACCCGTCACCTTTTGTCATGTTGCCTTGGTAACCGCCCGTCGTTGGATCAGGTGACACGACGATAGCCATTTCCTCGCATTTCAACCAGCGCGTCGAGCGTCTCGGGTAATCGGCTGCGACTCGGAAATTGTTGTCGTCGAACCGGCGGTATTCGCCATCAGAGAAGAAATAGGTGACTTTATTCTCGAACTGGAAGGCAGCGTCAACTTTGGTTCCGATTCCGTTCCAGACAGATAATGATTTCGGATATCCTGGATCCACCGAAGAGGCTACGAAGTTGAACCGGTAGTAGTCAGTACCTGCAGAAGTGATTAAAAAAAGTAATAATAATTTCAGGTAAAGTTGATGAAATCAAGACTTCGGCCTACACACGTATCGTCCACGGTGATGCATGTAGGTAAGTATTTAGGGTAACAAAATCGCATCAGTTAGAAAAGTTGAGTTGTGATATAGGCGGATAGACGGATGAGCCAAAGGGGACGCCCCTCCCCCTCACCCATCCTAAATACCCCCCCCCCCTAAAAAAAACACCAAAAAAAACAACAACATCAATCTCCTCTCCTCCATTTATGACAATACATAATTTCTCTCTGAGTATTATGGAGTGAAAAAGGCAAGTCGCTCACCTTTGACAAAATACGTCATCCCGTTTCCACTCCACACAAAGGCTGCGTCTAAATCATTGGGTACCCCACGGAATCCGAGACGAATTAGTCTCGGATATCCGTTGTCCATACGTAAATCTGTGAACCTCCAATAGATTGACCCCTGTTAAAGAGAACGGAATAGTGATAATAAAGTGACCCCTGTTAAAGAGAACGGAATAGTGATGTAAATTATTTCATTGGTTTTAATTCATATGCTGCTCGTAAAGAATATTTTTTCTTCACAATCTGGATATTTACTCCGGAGCAGGGGTTCTTGGGACAAAAAAAAAACAAAACAAAACAAAAAAAATCGTGAAAGTTTATACAGAAAAAGGCTGCAAATATATTGAAAATTTAAAGTTCCATTATAAACAAAATTCATTAAGAACATACAAACCTTAAAGAAGTAAGTCTTTCGGCTGTCCTCGTAATAAAAGGCCGCATCAAGATTTGTGGGAAGACCACGAAAGATGCTTCCTATGGGCTCTGGGTCTGTTACCAACCCGTACCTATCCATGAGGAAGGCGTGGGTATCTGCAGTATGAAGAGAAGAAGAATTTTAAAAAATAATATGTCTGATGACTAAGCTTTTAGGAATATTCATATTCATCAAAGAAAACTGATCAGTCTGCTTTCGATTTGTCAAAAGTTGGCGCTCATACTTCACCATCATAAAAATATTGATTCACGCCTTTCCCAATGTATACATTGTATACGAAATGAGTGATATAGTGTTCGATTAAACCTGCCGTTAGGTCAAATATATTGTTATTATTTGTGTTTGTACTAAAAGGCAAAGATGCAGCGTGGGTACATAGGAGACAGTGGTCTTATAGGACGTGGATAACATGCCAAAGAACAATGATTGAGGGGAGGGGGTGGGAGGAGGTCGTATAATGTTTTTTTTCGTGTTGCTGCCTTCTCCCTCCCTCCCCCCCTCTCTCTCTCTCTCTTCTTTTCTCTCTCCCTTTTTTCTCTTCTTTTGTTTGTTTTTGTTTGTTTTTTTGTTTATATACCCCGGCCCCCTGTAGCTATGCCACTCACCTGTTAATAGGTTCAGGGTGGATCTATCATTTTGTAAAAGAGGGGAAGAGGAGTTTACGCCGAATTTTGTTGTTGTTGCTGTGTACTTAATGTATGCCAATCGGGTTTTAAAGGGGGCATATATGTCGGTTATACACCCCTCCCCTTTAATCCTCCATTGAGTGGGTTGCTGTTAATCTTACCGTTAAAGACATACGATCCAGCCGTGTCCGTTTGAGCAGCGGCTACAAAGTTCGCGACGCAGCTCCCTGTTGCTTTGGGGCCTTCTGTACCTTCTACCTCTGGCACGCCAGAGTTTGCTCCTGTAGTGAAAGTAATGAAACAAATGAAGAATATTATGAAGAATATAATATACACCTTTAACAAGAGTTCGCCGACGGGGACTGACCCCCAATTCCCCCCCCCCCCAAGAATTTTGAAACGCATAATATTTCAGGCTGGACAACCTTCATCAGTCTGATGTTCACGGTTATGATGAGGCATATCTTTGTTGTTTTCATATCCTGTCTATGCGATCAGACATTTGCTCCGAGTTTGATTTTTTTAAAGATATAAGATAAGGGCTCCGTCGCGATTAGGTTTTAAAGTAGATAAGGGCTACAGTTAGACTTAGGTATAGTAAGGAAAAAAAAATGTTCATGGGCTGGACAGAGAAAGAAACTGTCCGCGGAGGAATAGTCAGATAATGTATTGTACAAAATAATAACCAGTAGCTTCCATCATCACAATGCTCAAAAGTGAAATTTTACTTGATCCCACCTAAAATTAAAAAAAATAATAATAAAAAAATGATATACGGGCAAGAGACGAAAGCTCGGGCCTGTCAATGGGGTAATGAAACATAAAAATGAGGTAGTAAAAACAGCGCTGAAATTAGGTGTAGACATTGAATAATCATATACTTTGGGGTGTATATGCTTTCTTGTTCTCTTTTTCTTTTTATTTCCTTTTTTTTTTTTTCTTTTTCTTTTTTCTTTTTTTCTCTTTCCCCCTCCTTTTTGGTGAGGGTGTTTTGCGATTCAAATAGCTTTACGAATATTTACCGTAGAGGGCCTGGATCCCTGCGATGTCATCAGAATGAAGTTCGGCATTGGGCACGTACCCACGGTAGATAGCGGCCATGATAGCATCCGGGGAGTTGGAGTGGCCAAGACCAAGACTGTGACCAAATTCATGAACTGCCACCTGAAACAGGTTAGTGCCTGGATGTGCGGGGGATATGATGAAAAATGAAACCAGTCTTCATTTCCTCTGACTTTTTGACTTCCATCGGTTTTATACCAATGAAAGGAAGTGAATTTGAAATCGTGTATTCCCTAAAAAAGAAAAACAACTTTCAAGCGATTAACGTTAGAATTTAGGCCTAAAATACTTCTTTCACTTTTGTTTTCTCCAAGACGAGACAGATCGGGATTAGATGAGATAATGAATGTTTTTAATTTTAACAATTTGCAGAGAGGATGAACGTAATGCTGATAATTTTTGTTCGAATTTATTGATCCATTGAATTATAGAGAGTAGCCATTATTGATCACAGTATACCAGGAAAACCTTTCGTTGTGACACAATTCTGTTATCAAATAAAAGACAAACAGCACAGTTGATAACTGATTCATCTAATATGCAAAGCTTGAATGTAATTTGCATATCATTCCTCTTTCTGTTCAATTTATTTCATTCTTCAATGCCGTTGCACACGAGGTGTCGTTTCTATTGCGTTATTAAATGCGCTAATCGAGCCTGTGAAGGCAATTAGCACATACGCCACTGATTTTGCATTCATTTTTGTACGATGTTTTATATAGTGCGTCAAAGACCACGTCAATAGCTGGCGCAGTCCTGGGTCAGTAAATGACGCCTCGTGTGACGTGGAAAAGGCATGACAACACAATACTCACCAGAGTAGATTCCATCCGTATACGTCTCGTCTTCGTCGAAATGGGCATCGCCGGCGATGCTGTATGTACGATCAGCAGTGGGAAAGAACGCATGCGCCAAGACCTGACCTTCGCCATCGAAGGGGTTACCGTCACCGTGGTCGCCTCTAGTGAACTTGACAAGGAGGTCGGCATTGCCGGATTGAACCTCGCGAAACGTAAGCTGGGAGACGTCAGACCAATGCTAAACAGAACATACATAGAAACGAAGAGGGTCATTGTGTGTTTAAAATCATAGGGGAATTTGACGGTTTGGGGATAAAATGGCTGAAGTGTATCCCGTGTATCCCATTGTCATTGTTTTCTTTTTTCTTTCTTTTTTTTTTTTTCTTTTCTTCTTTATGACAATTATTCGTAAAACGTTTTGTGGTAACATTTAGTGGGTACATGTAGTTGACAGCCGGTTTATCATTATTCCAAGTTTGATGTTAACTTAACCTTGACACTCTCTTGTTATGTCTGTTTTCTGGGCTAAATTCATGAATATAGGTCATTGTATTTCGGGTCAAAATGATTAGTAAGATAACAGATGTGAATCTTTCAGATTGTAGAATACGACAGCAATAATGTCTTAATCCTGTGCGTGATGTCAAAGCCATCCCTGTCCGAGTTACTGGGATTATAGAGTAACATTCATTGTGGTTAACTAAGCCAAAGCATCCGGATGAAAAATGGAAAACGGATGAAAAATGGAAATAATATTAGCCCCGTTGCACGAAAAGAGTTACGACGAATCACAAGTTACACTAACTTGCGGCTAGTACCATGATGGCCAATCACGATCAACCTTTGAACAAACCACGCATGATACACTTGGTATATTGATTGTGATTGGCTGTGAGTTGCCGCTGTTTATGCTTACAGAGGATTTTGCAGCTGAAATATAAACAATACAAGTGCTATTTTGTTAAGACACCTCTATAATCTCGACCCACTTAAAAAGTTTGTTGAACTCGGCCAATATTCTCTGCCGAGGAAGCATAATATTAAAAATATTGGGCGCGTATATGTATGCGTGAACAATGAAAATTCCGTCAGACGCGCAAGGCTTAGACAATCGATTAGACATCGAGATGCGGGTTAGAAATATTTTCTGTTGTTTACAATTAGAACATGAAATGAAATTTCCTCCAGGTATTTCGTTTGAGGGTGTGTCCAAGCTGGGGCTGATTTTTATAGTGTCGGCATTAGTAGTCTACCATTTCCATGAATTTAACTTTCATGTGTCAATACATTGGTGGACATGATAATAAGGTTTTGCAGAAGGTGAAAATAATGCACTGACCACCGCATTAAAAAAAAAAAACTTTCAAAAGGATTAAATTTAATGCACATCAGAGCATTGGAAGTATGTGATTTCTGAATGAAAAACGGCATAAAATTAGAATATATGATATTGGAATAATAATGATAATATTGAATGTCGTAATTCGGCCATTACAGGAAATATTGAACTCGATATACAAACAATCTCGTCCAATATTGCCTTGTTTTAACCTCAGGGCCATCCAATATTATAAATAAGGGATAATGAAAGGAAGGTTGAATAACCCAGATGTCACATTTTATGGATTTGTTATGATCTTTTAAAGTGTTTCTTATTCTTTGACGTAAGAATGTTCTTCTGTGAGATTTAGGTCATCATCGGAAATGACTAATTTATCGATTACTCCGAATGACTAACGTATATATTTCTGATACAGAAAATATCAAAGAGGTAAACTACTTCTTGTAATGAAATTGCTTTCAAGACTATTAAGAAACTTATGACACTTGAGAATTTACTGAGAAACCGAAACAAAGTGATAACGATTGATATTAAAGGGGCAGTCTAATGACAACTCATGGGGAAATGAAATCGTGCGGAATTTGCAAAAGGCTCGTTTGCTTGTACACATAGCACGCCCGTTGTGCGAGGCCGTCGGACTAAGGTCATAAATGATCGGACGGCACGAAGTTGACCGAACTGGAGCTCGGCGAATACTTTGGGTTTAACCAGTCCCGGGCTCTTAGTCTTGTAACTGGTTGTAACCTCGTTCCCCCAAACAAGTTTAGTGTAATGCTGAAATATTTCCAAATACAAAACACGGTTAACTTCTGGTTGATTAGTCTAGCCATCGCTTCTGCACTGCCCTGCCGCGACTCGTTGTCGCCACGATTACGTAACTAATCCCAGGCTCTACCAGAGAGCTGGCTCTGTAATTACTTTTCCATATGTTTGATTACTTTCCCACCGCGCGAAATTTAAAACACAAGCCAGTCTTATCTCAGAGGTGGTCCAATATGAATCACATGTTTTAGCACGTGCGATGGAAGTCCTTGTATCGAAGTGACACGAAGCTCCGAGTATATTTTCCTCTCTCATCGGAAATCGCCCATGCAGGCCTACCAAAGTATCCCTTTAATATAATCAGCTTTGAAGGTTCTATTCAATAGATAAATCGCGTGACATTTCAAATGTTCTGGGCGACAAGATAACCAAATAACTATAGCGGAAAGACATATCTATTTAAAAAATTTGCGTATTAGTATCTACGTATATACGTACAATGGATAATTACGGATTATATCTCGTCTATTTGCCAACAGGAAGTAGAAAACAAGAAACACAAATAGTGGGAATCTTCAACACACTGACGAAATAATAACTTATGTTTTTCTAACGTTTAAGAAACAAGAGAACATTTCCGAATCATTTACCAGTTGTTTTATAGAATAGTGTTTGAGAGGTAATCTCTTTATTTTTGTTAAATGTATGTGTAAAATAAGAAAACCCATGCTTTCGGAAAAAGTCTACGTTCTTTTTCATAGGTAAGGTCTTATTGCTTTACCTTCAAAGATTTGGCGATGATTTCTCGAACCTTACTGGCGGATAGGTCTGGGGTGGAGTTCTCGAGTCTCCAAGTCAGATCGGTCTTGTACCATTTGGTGTCGGATAGCGCATAGCGCCGGGCTCGGTTTATTGCTTGGGTGCCTGTGTTATCCGGCAAACCGCATCGGGGCATCTGCATCAGTTCTAGCACTTTCGGAGTAACAAGTCCTGCATGTAAAGAAAATGAATGAAATATATGTCTTGGCAATAGAACATAAATTTTATCACATAATTTTAGAAAACAATTATGAACCAACCATTGCGCTTTACAACTCAATAAAGTGATAATAGCAACTCGTAGAAATACGACTTTGCATCGTATCCGAGGGACAAGGTAGAAAAAGTATTAATGCATTACCGTTTGAGGGCCCACTTGCAAAGTGGATGTGTCACAAACTTTGAATCTGTCGGTCCCAAGATTATAGACACTGACCTGCAGTGCTCCCCCACCCCCAACAAAAGTTATACAAAATTACAAGCTTTCAAGTCCCCCCCCCCCCCCCACCCATAGTGGACATAATGGTACCACATTATGTTTCGGGGACAATTATTGCCCCGGCCTTTATTTCGTCAGAGATATATAGTTAGGGTTAGAGTTGCGATTTGGGTTTTAGGTTAGGTTTAGGGTTAGGGTTTGGGTTAGGATTGGGTATAGAGTTTGGCCGTCCAGGGTTGAAGTTATGACTTCGGTTAGTGTTAGTGTATAGGACTGCGTAGCAATTGTCGCCGGAGCATGTGTCGTGCAACCGGACCTAATTCGTATGTAGTGTACAGGCACAGGGACCATAAATACGTTGAGATGTGGATCCAAAATGGTAAGGAACTCTGACCCTTGGAAATCAGACCCTTAGAATTCAGAATATAAACAATGTCGTGACCACAAACGAGCTAATGATTTTTTCCTTTGGTTTCATATCTTCATACGTTTTTTTTTATACCCCGGAAATTATCCTAGGCACACCACGGTGCCTATGTCTTTTGTTTCGATGTCGTATAAGCCTAGTAACAAATAATATTTCCAACAATATCCACAACAACGTCATGACTTCTTGAACATTTCTGAACTTCCCTAGATACTCTGTTTGACCTTTGAACGAAAGTATGGTATCTAAAAAAAATAAATCTGACATGGAAATATATATTGTGAAATGAACGTCCCCCCCCCCCCCTCCCATGGATCCTTGGTACTAGTGAATTGATAAATTCATGGTGGATATTCAATATCATGTAGCCTGTAACAGACGGCATTCTCTTTAAAATGTCAATTAAATTAACACTTCAATTTAATTCCTCAAGTCGCATGTAAACTAGCACCTTATGACCTTATGAGTGGCATGTATCATTATAGGATAATTGCTTCTAATTTTCATGGATAATTGAGTTTCATTTTCAGTTTATTGTTTCTTAATTCACGTTTACAGTGCTTTTTACACTATAAATGGTACAAACAATATAAATGGTACAAAGATAGATGAATGGTACTAACGAAAATGAAATATATTGTCACAGAAAATAAAAGAAGGTGAGTACCTCATATCTATACGTTTGCATGCAGTATTAATTGAAAAGACTGGGCTAGAATAAAAGTGAAATATTGAGGAGCCTATAAGGAGAAAAAAACAACGCTTGTGAGTTATAGGCTCCAAAGAGTAATAAGATTGATAATAGTCTTTAAAAATAGTGGGAACGAGCAATGCATGATACAGCAATATGAGTATATAATAAAAATCATTGTCTCAGTAATCAAATTTGCATTCAAAGAAATAGTATTGGGTGGTTGCGTCATTTTCATTACAGCAATAATATAACAATTCAAATTATTAGGATAAATAAGCATTTCGTGTACGCCGTGGCAATTTCTGAAGCATATAAAGTGCTGACATGATTTAGCATTTTTCTAAAATTTTTACCGATGGCTTAACGCAACGTAATCTAATCTAAATGCCAGGTTATCTTACTTTAAGGTTTCGATTTCCCTCTTTGCATGGCTGAAATACAAAATGCCTTCAACACCTCTCACGTGGAGATGTTACCTACTTTTGCTCAATATTGAAATTAATTAGCCTTGTCATGCTTGTGGCGCCGCAAAATCATTTAAAAAGCATGAAAACTAAGGGCGCAGAGTGTGCGAAGTACCCTAGGAATCCTTGTATGATCGTCAACACGTATCGTTAACAAAAAAGTGATTGCTTGAGCCCAATGGCGAATTT
The DNA here is from genome assembly GCA_025618425.1 of Heliocidaris tuberculata. NCBI lineage: Eukaryota > Metazoa > Echinodermata > Echinoidea > Camarodonta > Echinometridae > Heliocidaris > Heliocidaris tuberculata. The sequence goes on from CM046851.1 coordinate 8,763,612, forward strand.
TAATCGGGGGGCACTTTCGGCCCGTGCCCCACCCCTTTTTGTTTTTTAAACGAAAGTGTACACTGTTCACCCCTTTTTTGTAAATTGCCCCCACCCCTCTCCCTTAGACTTGATGACCTTTTTTCTCCCCCCCCCCCTTTTGCTTCTCAGAGAATTTGGAAGAACAAAGAGACCCCAAAATGTGTGATGATGACCTTTTTTATGCCCCGCCCCCCCCTCTTTTTACAAAATACTGGATCCGCTCCTTCTTGAGCCCCCATGCCCCATTCTCTACGGCCCCTGAAGTGAGTAATTACTTTTTTTCCCACTCTTTTCGCAGTGAAAATGACTGCAACCAACCTGTCTCATTAAGTCCGTTCATCCTCTGAAATAACCGAATGGCGTCGTTGACAGAGTCTTGACTTCTAAGATGGCCACTGGACAGATCGTTCGATGAAAAATAGTTGTATTTTGAGAGATAGGTCTGAGGAAAAAAATTGGAAAAATGTCAGTGCTAACAAAACTCATATATTCAGATAAACTGAACAGTTGACACTAAGGGAGCAACCTACTAGTATGCTCCAAATGAAAGTCGACCCTTGTCATAACAAATAATATTTGTTCATCTTTATAAAATAGACAGATAGAGGACTATACAAGATTACTATGAAAATGTCCTCAAATTTTGACGCAAATTGGGAATTTCCCCGTAACTGGCAGACTGGGCAATACCTAAAACAATATTGTTGATAGGCCCTATCTCAGGTTTTCCTTCCAAAGGCGTTTGCCCCCGATTCCTATATCATGTAGAACTGCCATGAGTGTTCTTTAAGGAAGTGTCTCTTCATGTTTTTAAAGGTTTTGTATCATTCTGTCTAAATTACTATATGCTTCTTGAAATTGCTATGAGCTCTCCTTCCAAATAACTCTCAGATCTATTAGAACTTCCCTATTGTAAACTGAGAAAACTGCTCTTTCAAATTCAGTCATATAAAAAATATACCTAATAACTTTATACTAAGTGACATCTTAAGCATGTTAAGCATAGGTCGGAGTTGGAACAATTAAGCTCTTCCCATTGTAGGTCCCCTATTTTAGTAGTAGCGGAGCTTCAGGTGTACACCCCCCTTATAATAATAATAATAATAATAATAATACATGTAACTTATATAGTGCCAAATCCACTCTGTGGAGTGCTCAAGGCGCATGTAGAAATTAAGAATTAAACAGAAATGTTTTTACATGATTTTTAAAAGAATCAGAAGTTATACACTTTCTGATGTCTTCAGGAAGGCTATTCCATAATTTAGGACATGCGTGGGCAAATGATCTTTCCCCTCAAGATTAAAGATATTTTTGTTTTGTGTATCATCTGTAAAATACTTTGTTTTGAAGATTATCCTATAGGTTTTGTAAATTGGGCCTTTTCTTTGTGATTTTTTTTAATTTGAAAATTTGAATAGTACAATAGTACAATTATCAGTTGATGGATATCACATCAACGTATATGAAAGAGCTTTCTTATTTGATATGGCATTTGAAGGAGTTTGAAAGTTTCAGGCTGCTCAAAAAGGCATTTAAAACAATAACTAACAGACTAATGTACTATTGAATTTTCAAATTTAAAAAAAAATCACCAAGAAAAGGCCCAATTTACAAAACCTATAGGATAATCTTCAAAAACAAAGTATTTTACAGATGATACACAAAACAAATATATCATTAAAAGACTTACCAGGGCTTCGTTAGTTCCAAACGACTGGACACATGCGATATGTATCAAGACAAAAACGAGCGCAATTTGGACCTCCATTTTCACTCGCTTTTTCCGAAATTCGGCCTTCCACGAACTACAGTAAATTCAATCTACCAAAACTTTGATAGATTAATTAATAAATTAAAGTCGTCGAACAATCGCTGAATAACACTTTCCAATTAATGCAGAATTGCAGAAAAAAATGTTCATCTGCCAAAAAACAGATGTGTGCAGTTCGTGTCGCACTATGTAAAATATCACCATCAACTGAAAGTCCTAAACAGTACTGATGGGATTCACAAAATATTGGCGCACTTTTATAGTCGATGATTTCAGCCACCGTCGATTGGCAGACGACCCACGCAAAACGAGTTTCGCGCGAAGACAGGAATTATTCATAATATCCCACTGTGACTGGTACATATCAAGTCAAAGGAAGGAGTGTGGTTGGTCAGTCATCATTCAGAAGATTTTGAAAGTGGGAGGATTACCCATTGTCCGATTCATAGATGACTCACAGATGGTGTTTCCCTTTTTTACAGCCATAATCAGGGGCGTCGATAGATTTCAAATCGATATTTTCTATCTCCAAATTTGGTTTCTTTAGAGCTTTGTCGACTTTTTGTTGTAACTCTTATAATTTGGAGTTACAGCATTTTTTTTTTTCTTTCTTTCTGTTGAAAGTGTCAGTCATGACACAAAGTGACGCATCATAATATTATTCTCTGCATATCATCACTTCGGTCCATGATCATTTTCTCAGGCCTAACTTGTATGTATAAAATTATTTTGTTACCTTTCCTCAATTCCTCATCAGTTCCTGTAAATAATATAGGTCAAGGTTTCTTATGTTTTATTTAAAAATCAGTGAACATCCTTGTGAAAAGTGAGAGAGAAAGAATGTTTTGTCTATCTGTTTTGGGTTTTTTTTTATTTTACAAATTATCAAATGAGTTTCAGGCTCAAGTTGTTGATGACCCGTGAATAATGCAATGTGTGAAATCGATTCGGACGTTTTTTTATGGAAGGAAAAAGGAAGTGATAAGATAAATCTCAAAGTGAAAGCAATAATGCATCATTGCGGGTTCGCACTCCTTCGAAGCGTGTAAAGAATGATGCATACATTGTAAGGATCATTTACACTACGGCAGTGGTCTAACAACAGGGATTACAGGGGAACGCCCCCCCCCCCCCCACACCATCACTGATCAAATGGTGAAAAAAAGGGGAAAAGAAGAAAGAGAGGAGAGAAAATAGGATTGAGGGAAGGAAACTGCAATGACCCCTTCTGTACACCCGCCCCTTATCAATAACATTCATCCCTCGAGTAAAATCGGTAGTCCCACCCCGCATGTGGCTGGACTACACCACTGGACCAAAGGAAAAATGTCGCGACTTAACTAACAATATGTTACGGTAAAAGTTGCTTTATTAGGAAAATCACGATGTATGGACTGTACAGTAGATAGACCTATACAGTGCGTATAACAAGTACACAATTTGAAAATATCCTCCAAAATCATAATTTCAAAATATCGATATGTTTTTTTTTTCTTGTGCAATTATAGGTGAGGGTCTGTTCCATCGGATGACACTATGAGTACTAACAATATTTTACGCTTGAGTGAGTACTGGCTGCTTTTGTAAAACTCGCAAAAATTGGTTTGCGCAAAATTGCCTCACTTCAGTCTTGAATTTGATCAAAGTGCCTATCAGGCAGTATCTTCATGTTCTCTGTTAAGTACTAATAAATGATTTAGACAGTCATTTAATCCTTAATCCTATACCTTTCCTCAAACTCCCACCCCTCCCCCATACATACACACACATTCAAACGCCCTACCCAAAACATCGCAGATTATGTCTTTCTGCATACAATTCCACTTTTGACTGGAGCATGTCGAAAGGATGCAAATTGCAATATATTGCAGAAAGATGGACCTAAAATGTTCCATTTTCAAGAAGGGAGAGATTTTTTAAAAAATCAACAAAAAAAAAAAAAACTGTTTTTTAACAGTTTATTTGGTTCCTTTCTTTACCCTATCTCTTCCAACCAGTTGAGGGATGCGTCACTGTCGTTAGCATGTCGAAAGGATGCACTGTACTCCATGATGATATCTTTTACATGTACATGTTTCATTGAAGAAATGTTAAAACATTATTTAAATCAATAAATTTGCTTCTCTTTCAAATTCTTATTCGTCATTCAAGACGTTGTTTATGGGGTCTTGTAACTTTTAAGAGGAATAGGAAATTTGAAGAAGAAAATATGTAAATGTTAGGGTTCTCCTTTAGTTATTGCATTCAATCTTTCCAACACTCTTCAGGCAAGAATGGGTATTAATGCAGATGATTTGTGCTGGAAAGACATGACAGTAGTGGAGAGGGGGGGGGGGCAGTGGCGTATCCAGCCATGGGATGAAGATGGTGTTGCTTCTTCTTGAAGGCCCAGGAAAAAAATCAGTAGAATATGTAGTTGATGCATGTTTGATACTCACTTTGATCAAATTTAAGACCTAGGCATTTTTGCGCAAACCAATATTTACGTGTTTCACAAAAGTAGCCATGCAGTACTCGCTCAAACGTTTAATATTGTCTGTACTAATAGTGTCATCCGATGAAATAGACCCTCATTATCGTAGTAGAAATAATCATATCATTATTGTGAAATTATGATTTTGGAGGATATTTTCAAAGTGTTTCCTTTTTTTCTTTTTTCTTTTCTTTCTTTTTTTTTTTTTTTGTTGATACGCACTGTAGAGAGGGGAAGGGAGAATGAGAAAGAGGGAGAAAGGGAGCAAGGGAGAGAGCGATATAGTGAGAGAAAGAGAGAAAGAGAGAGAGATAGTACAGAGAGAAAGAGAGAGGGAGAGGAGGTGGGAGAGAGAGGAGAGTGGAGAGAGGGAAAAACAGAGTTAGAGAGAGAGGGAGAGAGGGACGGAGAGAGAGAAAAAGATAAAGAGAGATTGGAAGAGAATGCTCTTTATGAATCAAAAACTAAATCTTTCTCCAAACTTAATTTTTCTTTGAATATTGTTCAGTTGTTTGCTAGATTTTTTTGTGGAAACAAATACACGACTAATCAGGTACGCGAAACGTAAATCAGTTCAATTATCTTGGATTACACTATTTATACCTATACACACAAGAAAGCAGATGTTAATCATTGTAATATTATCAAATTAACGTGCATATTGGTCTGAGTTTAGTGATCCTAAACAGGGAGCTTTTTGCGTTCTGTCATTTCTTGCCAACTGACAGTCCACCTAGCCAAACGTGAATCTATATACTAATATTCTGCAACCGCACACTTGGCAGAGTTTATAAAACTAGAATAGCATTGTCATACCCGAGTAATTATTGAAGAACATGATTGTATTCGAAAGCTATGAAGAATTTCAATATTTTTTAAATAATTAATTCTAAGAAATATGTATAAGTTATATAGGTCAAGCATGTGGAACTTTTATTAACCGACATCTTGTGTTTGCATAGACAAACTGTCATGTATTCATTTTTACAACTTCACTCTTTTGCTTTAACTCAAGAGAGTTATTTTGTGCATAACTAAATTTTCCCATACAGTTTGGAAAGACTAATGTCATTTTCGAGTTATAAATAATCATGGATTGTTTTTGGCAGGAAGAACGCTATCATTCCTGTAACTGTTGTTGCAATGCTCTAACTCTAATGTCTTCCTTAAAAGGCTTCTACAGTCATCATGATCACAGAGGATTCTAATAACGCCTTGTTTGAATTCTCACTTAGTTACGCATGTCGAAATCATAAACCCGTGGCTGGGATGCGGAGGTCGTGGGTTCGAGCCACAGTGCGGCACTGATGTCCTTTAACAAGACATTAATCTATATTTGCCACTCGCAACCCGGGTGTAGGAAGTGGATACCTGGTAGAGTTATGTTTTAAAATGTACTGTACACCGATTATGCCTGCCGACGCTTAAGACGGGGTATTAATTCCCAAAGCTCTTTGTTAGCTGATAGGGACGTCATACCATAATGCGATATGCCAACCCATAATTGATTATTGTAAATAATAATAATAATAATAATAATAATAATAATAATGATAATAATAATAATAATAATAATAATGATAACAATAATAATGATAATAATAATAGTAATAGTAATAATAATCATCATCATCATCATCATAACAATGATGATAATAATAACGATAATAATAATAATAATGATAATAATAATAATAATGAAAATAATAATAATAATCACCATTATTATTATTATTATTATTATTATTATTATCATTATTATCATCATCATCATCATTATCATTATTATTATTATCGTTATTATCATCATCACCATCATCATTATCATCATCATTATTATTAGTCATAATAAGACATTCATTTGCTATCTATGACAGCCATCGGTAATCTACTAAAAAGAATACTTCCTCATAATTTTGAATGATTTAGGGGCATACGTCGACTCCATCGCAAGCTGGGTGCGTATAACTATCTTCCATTTTCACTTTCACAGGGGACGATCGCCTTATTTATGACCATATTAAGATATCAGATTATCAGATTTACCCGCTGATCAATATCCTCTGTACATTATGACCCATACTATTGTTTTACACGGGTTCCTCGTGGGATGCCAACCAACAAGGGTTCAAAGTACACTATGACGTCATCATGACCTGATAGCTATTACAGTCTTGGATGAAGAAACTACTAAAGAGACTATTTTCTTTGTAGAGGCAGCAGAAAAAGATTCCCGTAGTAAAAAAACAAACACACCCTAACTAAGTAACTGTGGCCTTTAGTACTTTATGAGGTCCCACATGCTTACATCAGTCTATGTGCATGCTCTTCAGTATTAATTATATTCACCCAAATTTAGTCACTTTGTTAAGATTTTGTGATTCTTAAACCTTCAATAATACACAGTAAATCTCTACTTTTCCCATAATAATAACGAAATATATAAAATAGCTTCTAGAACATGATTTTCAACTAGTACTCCACATAGTGGCAAATGTCATCCCCCCAAAAAATTATATGTCTTCCCACACCGGGAATTGAACCCGGGCCAAGGCGGTGAGAGCGCCGGATCCTAACCACTAGACCATATGGGAGCAGGGGCGGCGCCAGGGTATTTAAATAGGGGGGGGGGGCAAAATGACGCGTATAGCAACGTCGCACGTCGAGAGTCTTGACATAACAAATAGGACTATAACAGTTATGTCATAATTGCATGGCCTAGCCTTCTCTTCTCCATTTCCCCTTCTCTTTCTCCTTTTTTCCCCCTTCTTCCTCTTTTTTTTTTTTTTTTTTTTTTGCTCGCTTGAAAAATGATAGGGGGCGGCCGCCCCCTGCCCCCCCCCCCTGTAGCGCCGCCCCTGTATGGGAGTTCACACACTTCAGCGGTCACTTTATGGATGCGACACTTACCGTAGTCAGTAATGTTTTGAGTCATTGGTGCCTCTACTGAAAAAAATAAAGGAGAATAGAATAAGATTTCGAACTTTATTCTTTAAAGACAAATTAAAAGCCATACGAGATTATGTTTTAAAATAATGTAATCGTATACGATATCGTTGATATTTCTCCCAAATAATAATTTAATTTGCCTATCTAAAATAATATCACGCTGAATAATATGTAGTGAATATAGATAGATGGTTTATTTGTTTATTAGAAAATAACGAATACGGAATACCACCCTTTATTTTATCAAGTTCAAACACTTTTTTGAGACACCTCAAACTTTGAAATTCGGCTACATAATTGTTTTGCGAAGTGTGTATTAAGTACATGCATGTATTCATGTGTAATTATTATCCATCTTACTCTATATCATGCGCCGCGTTTTGGTTACAGAATGCAATGAAACTTCTTTCACTTTGAGAATTTTATACGAGTTGATTTCCGTTAGAATTTCAAGAAATCGGGTCTGTAACAAAATCCCTCGTTAATAAGAGAACACAAGAAGTCCTGCACCATGGAGTGCTGACTTCCTTTCATAACTTAACATTTTTGATGACAAAAAATATAGGCCTATATAACACTTTAAAAAAAATGAAATCATATTGTTGGAATCAGGTTCTAACCTTACTTTGTTTGCATATAGGCACATCACTTAATCCATACTATCATAAACTAAGCAAGATACGTCATTTCGGACATCCATTAGATTATTTACAAGACCGCAGTGACCTCAAAAAAGGAATCTTCCATTATTTCAAAGTAACAATATTAATGCGTCATTATTCGTGTCATAAATATTAAGACAGAATACGAGATGTATGAAATATTTAGTAAAATAATGACAGGTAAACAGGAGAAGTTGAAAGGTTAGGGCGAGATGAAAAGACATTGAAAAGGGTGTATATTAAATAATCACTGAAGAATGAAATTCAGAAGACAGTGCAGTATCCAGAAATCCATGATCATTGGGGAGGGGACAGGGGGGCAGACTGTATCTAGCCTTCCATATACTCCGAATGCCGTAAGCACACCGATGCTTAGATCTAGGGATACGCTCCCAAGAAATGTTGAAATATCTAAGCCAATTCCTATAATTTAATTCATCCGCTACTAATCAAAATTTTTATTTTGCAGTGCAAACTGAGATGGGTAAAGCCAGCCCCACCCTGTGCAGGATTATTGTTATGCGTTTAATGATTTCGTTTTAATCATTAATAATAGAAAGATTAAACATTTGCTTCTTTTTATAATAACAAAAATAAATATTCAAAGGAAATACGAATATTGCAATTATCCTTGACAGAATAATCATGTATAATTGAAAAAAAATCTTTGTTTAATCATTCTTAACTGGATAATCAATATGAACAATCTAGGAACGAATGATTCAAACATCGCCGTGGAGCATTTATAATCATATCATTTCATTTATTCTTGTTTTTCTTTTTTTCCAATCAAAGTTTTTGTTTTTCTTTCTTTCAGTTTTTATTGAATGTAAACTGTCTTAACAACAGTCAGAATCATCAAGACATGACTAAAACAAACAAAATTTAATAACAATTACAAAATCCCAAAGAATAAGAAAAAAGAGCAGCACACATACATTATTACTCAGTATACATGTATAGGCAGAGAGGTAAAGATTTCCACATTGGTTTCGTTGATTACTAATCAAGACAATAAAAGAGGAAGGAGATGACTGTTATTCTGTTTTGATTTTTATTTTGTTGTTTGTTTATTTTATTCATTTTTTTTTTGTGTGTGTGGGTTTTTTGGTTGTTCTTTGGGGTTGATGTCATCCAAAGTATTATTATTACTACAAAGTGACTTGTACAATTAAAATTAGAAAGTAAGAAGAATTAAGGGAAAGGAAGAGAGGGAGATAGAGTAAGAGAGAGAGAAAAAAAAAGAATAAGAGAGAGAGAGAGAGAGAAAGAGTAAGAGAGAGAAATAGTAAGAGAGAGAGAGAGAGAGATAGACGGAAAGAGATGAGGAATGGGAGAGCGGGAGACATGGAAGGAGTGGGAAAGAATGAGTGAAAGACGAGAAGGATATGAAGGAAGAGAGAGAGGGGAAGAGAGGGAGAGTAAGAGAGAGAGGGATAGCTAGAGTAAGAGAGACAGAGAGAGAGAGAGGGAAAGAGAGAGGAGGAATGGGAGAGCGGGGAGACATGGAAGGAGTGGGAAAGAGAAGGATTTGAAGGAAGAGAGAGAGGGAGGGAGAGAGAAAGTAAGAGAGACAGAGAGAGAGAGACATACGGAAAGAGATAGAGGAATGGGAGAGTGGGGAGACATGGAAGGAGTGGGAAAGAGCGAGTGAAAGACAAGAAGGATTTGAAGGAAGAGAGGAAAGAGAGAGAGAGGGAGGGAGAGAGGGAGGGAGAGAGATGGACAGAATTTCTAAGACTTTTTAACACCCGTTAATGTCAGAGGCGTCGTTTGAGGGGAGTTGTGACCCCGGTCCCCATTTAAAATTCTGTCCGCAAATTTAGAAATTCTATAGTCTTTATGACAAATCCATGTGATGACTTTCTTAATTGTTGCCTGGGGGGGGGGGGGAGGCTTACTTATCGGCAAATTTGTCCCCCCCCCCCCCCCCCCCAATTCAAAAATGGTCTCTCGACATCCCGTCTACTTTCCCTTCGCCCATTATTATGGAGAAGTCGTTGGCGGTCGTAATTGTATTATGAGGATGGTCAAAATTAAGTGAATCATTTCCAGGTATAAACGTCGTGACTAGGCTTCTCAACATTAATTTTATTAGAAGGGATCAATTTCTTTGAAATTTCTCGGAAACAATTACTCAGCCATTACTTACTCGACTACAATACAAGAAGACAGGACGGACATAATAACACAAGCTAATCAAGGGGAAATGGGCTGAAGTAATTGTTTTACTGCCATTTTCAGGGGCAGATCTAGCTTTTTTCCAAGGGGGGGGGGTTGAGGGGCTGAGCTGGGTATTGCGAGGGAGCGTAGCGACCGAGCCCGAGCGAGCGAAGCGAGCGAGGGGGGAGGGTGTGGGAGGAGGGTATCCCCCCTCCCACAGTAGGGAGATTTTTCATTTTTAGGGTTGCCAGCTTGCGATTTTAAGCATACTTGCATGCTCTATTTTTTCTCTTTTTTTGCCCAAATAATTGGGGGGGGGGGGGACTACAGCCCCATCCTCGCCCCCCCCCCCCCCCCCGGCCCTGGCTCCGCGGTCCCTGGGTTTGTCCCAACGGCGATGCAGAGCATCGTCCACAAGGCGCGAAACGGCGACATACGCGCACTGCATCAATGCAGTACGCACACTGCATCAATACAATACGCGCACTGCATCAATGCAATACGCGCACCGTCATCAATGCAATACGCGCACTGCATCAATGCAATGCCGTCGTACTCGTCATCAAGTCACATCACGTCAGATTTTTATGCGCAGTAGAGCTATAATTTCACATCTTTTCTCAATGAATGTGTTAATGAAAGTATTATCGATGAGTGATATAAAACAACTAAGCTATTGACTACTATTCTATCACAATGATATGTGCATAGAAAAAGTAACACATGTTCACTTGGTAGTCAGGGGGGGGGGGGGGTTAAAACCAGGCAAAACCTATTGCCCGAGGCTGAGCCTGAGACAGAGTGCTATATAGGAACATATTGTGTGAGTCTGGACATATTATGATGGCGTTTTCCTATGCACATTAAATGTTTACTTGGCAGCCCAAGGGGGGGGGGGGTTTAAACCCCCTAACCCCCCCCCCCCCCCGTAGATCCGCCACTGATTTTAACACATTTACCTAACTATGACCATGGACCGACTAGAGACTAAAAAGCGTAATGCCATGTTAGTTTACTAAGCAAAATGCCAAGAGTGCATGAGGGAGGGAGGGGGATAGAGAGAAAGAGAGAGAAAAAGGGAGCTAGAGAGAGAGGGAGCTAGATAAAGAGAGAGGGGGAGGGAGAGGGGAGGGGATGTTTTTTTTCTCGGGAAGAAACAAATGGGGAGCTAGGATTTTCGCGGGGTGCTTGCGTATGTATAGACAAATAACATTTTAAATCATTTGGAACAGACTTTAAACACAAATCCAATAAAAGAATATTTTATGAGACAAACAAAGAGTTAACCATAATACAGAATTTTGATCTCTGAAATCGAATCTATAAGAATTTTTAACATGTTTAAAAGAGGGTCTAGCATATTTTGGCAATCAGCATGATTTTTTTTTTTTTTTTTTTTTTGGATAACACAAATATAAACATTCAAATCGACATAACTTCCACTTCCAGACAACAATTTAGGTAACCTTCTGGCATGAGTCATCGTGTTTGGGGTTTTCACTGCGGTTTTCGTCACTTCTCCACGGCCACCGGTCCGACGGTGGTTGTTTTATTTCCGCAGAAGCAAAGTACGTGTGCACAGCTGCATACAACTTGCAATGCCCACATCCTGATGTTGGTTTTAAAAAGAAAGTTTAATAAAGGCTCTAGTTAATTGTTACTACACTATGCGTAGTCTCAAAGATATGACGAAATACAGTGGAGGGTCCAGGATTCTCTGGCTGGGGGGGGGGGGAGGTGGGGGTGGTGGAGGGACATGGAAAACAGTAATGGCTGTCACTTTTTCTTCACTTGGCAATGCCTGTTTAGGTATAAATTGGCTGCGGGAGGATTCGGGGGCACATCAGGTTTCAATAGATTTGTTGGATTGGGTTTTGCCGGGGGAAGACGCGTGACCCCTATTGATTTGCCACTAATGAAATAAATCGAGTCTACTTCTGTGATATTGCTCCTGGATTCCAGTTTCCATTAAGAGAAGAGTATGTGGTCACGGTATAAAAGAGAACCTGGCGGGGTCATCATCAATGATCCCGTGGGCGTTGAATATTGATAAAGGCGTCATTGTTTTTTTTTGTTTTTTGTTTTGTTGTTGTTTTGTTTTGTTTTTGTTTTTGTTTTTGTTTTTGTTTTGTTTTAGGGTTTTTATTTTATAGTGACGAAAGCCGAGATGACTGTTATTTTCCAACTTTGGCCCATAACGGACTACTCCCTGTCAGAACGGCAAAAAACAGTGCTGCTGTACTTACAAGACATTACCTGTACAGAAGCCATTTACCCCTCCCCTCCCCCGTCAACTCTTTTATAAAAGTCTCAGAATTTCTATTTATTTTCTTTAAAGATTAAAATTCACTTTTACCTTCCTATCTATCTAATTAACATAATTATAATTCATCTTCGCCTGCATCCATAGCTCCTTTCTCTCAAGCTCATTGATGCTTTTTGAAGAGCGCCATCTCGACGTTTAATTACGCAATTTCATGTTTTCATCCTAAAATTTCTTTCACTGTCTGACTATAGCTACGCCGAACCGATAAAGGCCGATAAGATGTCTTTTCAGCGACCTCTGACAAAATTTGTCCGGATTTCTGGAGTATTAACATCACATGTCAGGTAGGTATTAAAATTGATGATACTATTAGAGTCAAAATTCGATTTCAGTGGTCATGGTGGTGTGAGAACCCTGGTCTGGAATTATACAGTCCCATACGTTGACGTTTGAGTTAGTAGTAATTGATAATGGAACTGAAAATAGCACCGATCAGTGTTTTCCGAATCTGGTAGTACGTGCGGGAAGATGTCACTCACACTTATGCGAAGTTATTGGAGATAACCTCACACTCTGTACCTTCATACCATGAGCAATTGTCTCCCATCATTCCCATAGGCATTTATAACCTTAATCATTGGATAAGTGCCCGTAGGCAAGTGTGTGTAGCCTGGAAGGCTCTAGACTTTGAAGAGTAAAAAAAAAAAAAAAGCTGACGCTACTCTTCAAAGAGCCTGGTTTTTTAACCCCACTCTACAACAGAGCAGCCATTTTAGAGTCTAAAGAACCTCCTGAAAATCACCTTTACCGTGAGCCAGCTTCTCTCATCTCCTCTTCACCATACCATAGCTTTAGAATATTAAAACCCCATTTTTTACCCTAGAATTAAAAAATATTGGGGAAAAAATGTGAAATATTAATTTTAATGGTTACCGGTAGTCCGAACGAGGCCCCGAAAAAGCCTCGACAGCTTCACTGCGCTCGTAGACCCGGAAGTGTCCCGTAATGTCATCGACCTACAGTTACGCAATTTTCAGATCCACCATAAGTTAGACAAGACCGCTACTGCATGCATGCAGAAGACGCAAAATCAAAATACGTGCGATGCCCGCGTGCTTGTAGCGGTCTTGTCTAACGTATGGTGGATCTGAAAATTGCGTGATTGACTATAGGTCGATGACATTACGGGACACTTCCGGGTCTACGAGCGCAGTGAAGGCTTTTTCGGGGCGTCGTTCGGACAACATTCAACCTACCGGTAACCATTAAAATTAATATTTCGCATTTTTTCCCCAATATTTTTTAATTCTAGGGTAAAAAATGGGGTTTTAATATTCTAAAGCTATGGTGAAGAGGAGATGAGAGAAGCTGGCTCACGGTAAAGGTGATTTTCAGGAGGTTCTTTAGACTCTAAAATGGCTGCTCTATTGTAGAGTGGGGTTAAAAAACCAGGCTCTTTGAAGAGTAGCGTCAGCTTTTTTTTTTTTTTTACTCTTCAAAGAGCCTTCCAGGCTAAGTGTGTGATATCTTTTTAAACAAGCAAAAATTATAAGTTGCAAATAGTTTGTTCTCATATTTTTATGGGTTTTTTTTTTTCTTTCTTTTTTCTTGTGTGAATAATATGTTTCAGAAATGTTATTTGGTTGTTTTTGTGACAATGTGACTAGACTTCAATTATATCCTTACCTTTCTCAATTAGACCCTCATCTCGAGCACACCATGTACTCTCAACCGGTCAGACATCAACATCGACAACAGGAGCAGCCAGCAGAAAGCAGATTTTAGGACAGGCAACAAACAGACAAGTTATTTTTCCTCAAATTCAGCATGGTAAGTCTAATTCCCAGATGGAAACCCTCTTATAAATGTACATGTACAAGCTGATCCAAATGAGTTTGTACTCCAACATAGCTTTAACTGCTGAATAGGCTTTTTGTGTATCAGCAGGGATTTGTCCAGTCTAGATCATTCATACATGAGATGAAAATAACTAGGGTCTATTTAAGATTTCACTTTCAACTCTGAAACTCCAAATTTGCAGCATAGTAAGAGTTGAAGAGTCCCTGAATCAGGTAGTCTAGCAAATTTATGTAAATTTAATCTTGCTTAGAGCAATTTTGGTGTCTGTTTTACATGAGTGAAGCAGTGAATTTGCGACACAGTCCCACTTAGGCTTGGTCCCATGAGTGACACAAACTCTTGTCAGGCATAGCAAGGCTTGCATTATCTATCTGTATGTGGGGCTATGGCATTGATGGTCACAATCAATCTGTGAACTCCAACTTAAGTGCTTATAGCACTCGCCTTTTGTAGGAAGTGACCTCGGATCACCATCTGTTGTACAAGGTTATCCCAGTTAACCTCGTACTTGTATATTAAGTGGAATTATCTGGGCTATGGACCAACACACTCACACAACCATCACTATGTGGGGCTGTGCCAATTTCAGCGGCGGACAGGACCTCTAAGTTTAATAGGTAAAACACCAATATAATCAGTAAAATTTTGAGAAATACTTCCTTCTACATTTTAGGATGATAGAATGTCTGATTTCATGCCAGATTCTTCAATAGGATCTTTTTCATCTTGGTCAAGTGAAATTTTCAGGCTGTTTCTGGCCCAGCGATCTTGCTCCTTTCCAGCACACATATGTGCTGGAGATCACACACTTGCTATGGGAGGCAATTCTTCGCGGTATGAAGGTACGGAGTGCGAGGTTATCTACAATAATCTTGCATACGTGTGAGTGGGACCAACTTTTACATCAAGCCCTGTACGATTTGCACAACCAGTTTGGAGCTGGTGCAGTGTACTGGTATCTGTTCGTCTTGTACGACATTGAATCTTTTCTCCAAGTGTCAAATGAAGAATCCGTGCTAACATACAATTGTGTGATGTTGAATAGACTAGTGTAAACTGTTCTTGTATAGGTACATTTTATGTCAGTTACTTCTTCAGCATAATAAGTATTAAGTAAGACACCTGGTAATGAAGTTGCTTGTAGAAAATAGAATTCTGTTAAATGAGTGCCTGAATATAATTAGCTTTTCAAACAGCACTTGTTAGATCCCTTCACCAAGATTCTTCAGTTGCATCTTAAATTTTCTTGCATGATTTTGTTACAGCCCGGACCATGTTCATTCAGACCCAGGACACACCCAACCCAAACAGTCTCAAGTTCTTGCCAGGAGTCGAGGTCTTGGGGACAGGCACCAAGGACTTCCCTAGTGCTATGAATGCACATGGTTCTCCCCTTGCAAGGTATGTGTACTGTTCAGCAATCCCCTTGGGATAATGCACATAAAATGTCTTGAAAGTTTATTTAGCATAAAATATGAATCTTAATTTTTTTGTGCGAAATTTGTCTTCATCACAAAGAGCAGAACTTAATTTTTCAATAATTTGTTTAGCTGGAATGTAAGAAATTCAAAGGAATGATACCATTTTTTAGCAAATTAAAATTCTTTGTCTGTAGAGTTGTTTGATTCCAGTGTAAAGTGGCATATTAAATTATTAATTGATACAGTTCCAAATCATTGATGTGGTATTCAAAAATATAGTATAAATACACTGCAATCATGAGTCAAACTTCAGTAGTCAGTGGTGACTGAGATAGGTAAAAGAAATGTTTCTTTCTTGATTATCATCAAAAAGGAATGTGGGCTGAGTGTTTTCATGGCTTGGGTTACATCACAATTTAAATCATAGAAATAAATATAGACAGGAGATGAGGAATCCATTTAAGTTAGAGATTAATGATTTGCTGTTGTTATTGTTGTCTAATTCTTTAATTCTTTCCTATCATTCCCTATAGGCAGTTATTTAGGATAGAAGGTGTGAAGAGCGTCTTCTTAGGGCCAGACTTCATCACAGTGACGAAGATGGACGATGATAATGTTGACTGGAGGGTGTTGAAGCCAGAGATCTATGCTACTGTCATGGACTTCTTCGCTTCGGGTGTACCTATCCTCACAGATGAGACAGCGCCTGCAGATACAGGTACGTTCCAAAGGTCAAAGGTCTGACTAAATAATCTCACATCAGTAGAATTATCCTGGATTTCAGGTCAAATAAGTTCTTGTACCATCGCAATGAAAATCAGTTGAACCTAAGTCAAACTATGTCTAATGCAGTGATAGGGGATGTACAATATAATGAAAAATGTGTAGAAAGGATGGAAATATTTTATATATAATGCTTTTTTAAAACAAATTTTTAAGCAGAGTCCTTGTGTATTTGAGCATTGCATATAAACTGTGTTTGTTGAGATTGTACAACACTTGTTTTATCGACAATGGCTCCACTTTTCCTAGTGCTAACATAATTCTTAACTTCTTAGACCCAACACTTTTCCTCAACCTAAACCTACATGTAAATCATAACCTATATGTACATGTCCACCCAAGCACTAGCCCTTTATGTTTGACAAGACAATGCCCAAAACAATGGGAATCAATACATTTTAAAGATCCTTATGATTTTGAGAGGTCATTTATCAAGACAATGAAAGAATATTCTTTGTTGATTTCAGAGATTCAAGAAGATGATGATGAGACGGTGATGATGATCAAGGAGCTCCTAGACACAAGGATTAGACCCACTGTGCAAGAAGATGGAGGGGACATAGTCTATATGGTGAGAAATGAAAATGATCAGTTCCATTGTATAGATAATTATTGAAAAGTGTGTTTGTGTCTCTTCCCTTCTGCATTCTTTTTTTCACTCTTTCCTTTAAGTTGCCTCTCTTGGTTGTCTCATTATGCATCTCTTTTTCTCTTTTCCTGTTGCTCTCTCTCTCTCTGTGTCCCTTTCTGCCTCTCCCCCCCCCCCCCCCTGTCTTTCTCTGTCAACACCTCTCCCTTCTCTGTTAATCCGTTGACTACTGAATTGTCTCATTCCCATAGGCTTAATACTGTAACCGCTTGGTTCCTGTTGGCAGTTGGTCAAAACTCTCCTCTCCTTCATTTTCTTCTGTTAGGGTTGTGAAGACAGAGTTTAAAACTGAAGCTTCTGGGGGCATGTATCAGCTGTCCTAGTTTTCTTGTTACCCTCAAGCATACTATTCGGAACATATTGTATCTTCCATTTGCTGTCTTATCTTTCTACTCTCTCTCTCTTTCTCTCTGTATTTACCCCCCCCCCTCTCACTCCCCCTCCTTTGCTATACCTGCTCTTTCTCTCTCATTCTCTCTCATATCGGGATTTTGATGATGGAATTGTCTGATAAGTTCTGTCCATCTCTTTCATATCAGCGTTTTGAAGATGGAGTAGTAAAACTAAAACTGCAAGGAGCCTGTGCCAGCTGTCCTAACTCATGGTGTCCACAACATACATCATTTCCTCTTTGCCATTTAATTTTTCTGTCTGTCTCTCTCTGTCTCTGCCTTTATCCCTCTTGTCTTAGCATTTTCAAAATGAAGCAGTAAAGATTATTTCTCTTCTTTTCACAATTTTTCGTTCTCCCTCTCTCCAAGGGTTTTGAAGATGGAGTAGTAAAACTAAAACTGCAAGGAGCCTGCACCAGCTGTCCTAGTTCTATCGTAACCCTCAAACATGGTGTTCAGAACATGCTACAGTTCTACGTACCAGAAGTCCTATCTGTGGAAGCGGTAAGATATATTTAAGCTTTTGAAATTAAAGTGTAGTGTTTTATATGAAATCATATACCTTCTACCTCAACTCACTCACTCAAATCAATTCTTTCTCATCAACAATTCGCTTGTCGTAATGATGCTTTATTATTGAACGACCCATTCGTGATTAAGTTATATAAGTTTCTGGACATATAATATACAAGCTTTGCTTTTAAATATGTCCAACTGTTTTCAACATCACTTAATAGGTCAATATCTGTGCATCATATTTTTTACTTATTGATATTTGATTATGTGCTCCTATCTATGGAAAAACATCATTGTGATATATTATTGTTATTGTATTCATTTTATGTTATGCACTGCAGTATTATGTTAATATGAATGATTGAAACAGTCAATAAATCAAATAACACCAAATCAAATCAAATCAAATATCATGTATAGTGTGAGACACAAAACAGAGGAACCCACATTCAACTGTAAAAGACATTTTAATAACAACTCACAGATTTAGTCCAAGATGCTATCATTATAGCCTATCATGTTTTATTCAATTTCACATCTTGATCAATAAAATCTGGCCATGAACAACAGTATTTTTCATAATTAATGTCAAATTTGCCTCTGCCCAAATTTTGAATGAAATAGATGGTCACCCCAAGGTTTGGTCAAATGGTCTCCATTTAAAATGAATGCATTCACTTGTAATGAAAGTAACTCCTGAACACCATTCATACCAAACTTTGGCAAAGTCGATTTTGACTTTTTTGGGGGGATTGCCAGTGCTCAGTCACCCATGATATCATTTGGGTGAGGAAACTGTCAGATTTAAGAGGACATTATCAACTATCATACCATTGTAGTATATTTCTGCAATTTTACTTCTTTTTTTTACGTGCAAGATATTTGGGCTTAAATATGGTTTTCCTTTTTTGACTCACACTTTGCATTCTGATTGCCTTTTTTTTCAGGTTGAAGATGAACAAGATGAAGTCTCCAACGAACAACTCAAGAAGTTAGAAGAAAAGATTGGAGACGTCCCATCCTGAAAGTCAGAATAAGAGCAGCATGTGTATGCATATCACAGCTTCTGTTAAATTATCTGCATTGTGATAAAACTGCTGTGATAAATATTAGAATCAGCTAATTATGTTCTGGTATATTGTGATCTAATCTCACGCACAAGTTAAACCTGCCAGACTAAGCAGTTGGAAAGTAAATTTGTTTATAATACAATTTATTTTCTATTTTGCAATATTTTGGTTCCCCATTCATAAATATTAGAGATATACAGTACATGCAAGTGCTGTATCCTGGGCATTCACAATTGCATGTTTAAGCATGATGCGATTTTAAGTGATGTACACAGAGTATGGCTTTCCCCTTCATACATGTACATGTATTGATCTAATTACTGTATATCAGTTTCTGTTACACTTGTCCCTTTTGAGGGCAGTTGGTCTTGATGTGTCTCGAGAACTGAATTATGAGAAAATATGAAACTCTCTGCAATTCAAGATTTATGACTCAAAAGAGCAAAGAAAGTCACAACGGGTTGCAAGAATAGGCTGTAATAGCTCGGTTAAATTTTGCAATGCAAATGAAAGGAAAGTATAGAAATTCAAGAATGAGATTTTCTTTTCCCTTAGGTTAAGAGGTAAGCCTGCAGCGTTGCAAACTAGGGGATAATTTCTCAAGTAATTTCCCAAGATCTTACAAGAACTTCTCCAGTCAGTGTCGTTAATCTGAATTTATCAACCCCCCAAAAAATTTGGGGATTTATATTTGATCCTGAGATAAGACCTGAGAATGGGCAAATTGAATATGAAAGTGTGTTCAGTATCATAATCCTCCTTACTTTCCTCCATTCAAAATGTATTTATTCAGTGAATTTTAATGTAGAAATGTATCATATGTTGTTTGTTTTCTTGGTGATCTTGCTGCCTGTGACATTTTAAACATTTGCATTATGTCCTTCTAAATGACAAATAATCCCTTATCTTCTTTTAAGGTGATTTCAGAGAACATGTACTTGCATACCCACACAGAGTAAAAGAAAAACATAAATAACACATAATTGTCAGTTTATCCCATCAGATTTGATATATTTTTACCATTTGGAAGAAGTATTCACAACACCATGTTATATACTACATAATATGAATGAATGCATCTGTATACATATCTTCCCTTTAAGATTATAATACATGTAACACTATAAGAAAAGGCACAGAACAGTTTCGTGTCATATTATTCACTGTGCTGCAGATTTTAACAATCTTTAACATCCTTCCTGGTTTACACTTCATGATAAATATTCCATCAAAAGAAAATAAGTACATCAAGTTATGTGACATCGACATAGAGAGAGGTTAAGTACGTCAAATCAATGGTTATGATATACATGTACTAAGAATTACACAATAAAATACTAGAAATTTTTTCCCCTATACCAATATAACAATGATGAAACACCAGTTTGGTATAAATATATTTCATGTCTGTCAAATAACAAATCTGCACAAGACCTATCAAAATACATACTCTTGGAATGGGATTGTTTATTTGTACATAAGAGAATATGAAATAAATGCTATGATTTTAAGTGTTAACCATTTTCATCTGTATTATCTTATCTTACATATGAAATGACTATGGAGGATGGTTTTTGATGATGACGATGATGGTGGTGGTGGTGGTGGTGGTGGTGGTGGTGGTGGTGGTGGTGGTGTTGCTGCTGCTGTTGCTGCTGATGATGATGACTATCATTATTATGAACAATGACAATGTTCTTAAGCCATGACATCATTTGCCTAACTGGTGAAAAAAGGACAAACTTGGAAAATATTGCGCAACTTGAGAAGCAACATTATGAAACATATCGCCAAAAGCATCTTTAAATTATTAGGCTCCATTTTTATACAAGCACACTACAATATTAAGAAAAGAAACCATCTCTGGTAAACTGATATTAATAATAGAACCATATAATTTGGTATCATGAAAAAAAGAAAAGAAAAACAAACATAAAAGGATATTGGACCATACCTGCTTTTTATATCAAAGCCATATTTGAATTTGAAAAGAAAAAAAATCAAAATCAAATATACAAGAGGCACAAAATGACAGCAAGTTTTAAATAGATTACATGTACATGTTCATTGCAATAAGTTAAGACTTGTGTACAAAATATACTGAAAATACCAAACACTTATGAAAACACTGCTGAATTATGTACATACATGTACATGTACTATCTATAAAGTAACTTCATGTAAAAATATAGTCATTTCTATTCATTGTGTCCAGTTATTGATACGAGACATACATGTACCTTAACAAAGCTTACATATAAATATTGCCAAGTTCCAAAATATTCAAAAATATGCAATGAGGGAGCAGAGATTGCAAAACTTAAATTTCTAGTTTCGAAATAATAAGTCGACAATACGATCATGCTGATATCTACTTGTAACTTGTTGCAACCTAGAATTTACAATGTAGCTCCAGATTCTGCAGGAAGATTTGATTTTGATTTTTCAGCCAGTCATGTCCTATAAATATCACAAGACTTCAATACTTAAAATGAACATCTTGACATTTCAAAGTCTGAACTCACAATGACTATTAACAAAAGGAATTCAATTACATAATTTAAAAAAAATCAAAACTTTTCACAAGGATGCACTAGACAATGGAGAAAGTAAATATGGCATACATTAAAATGTGATTATGTAAAATAGCACTTTGAGTAATGCATAACAAAATGGCAAACTGGTAATCCATAAAACTAATAAAATCATGTATGAGTTTTAGTAAAATCAGACATCACAGAAACAAGATCCAATTTGGAATATACATTTGTACATCTGAAAACTAAGAAAAGAACCAAAAGAATGGCCAATGTGATGAGGCAATGATAAGTATTAAGTTTAGTTTTCAAGGTCAAGGTTAAAGATAAAGCACAAAACATTGAATTATAACATTTAGTTATTGTAGCTTTCTATTATATACAATTTTATGTAATTACAAAATTTACATCAACTACCCCCTACTTTATATTTTCATCTCCTCGTAAAGTCTAGTATATGCAGAATGAGTGTTCACATTCATATATCATATTGGCCTCAATGTACATGCCATATGCCCTGTTAAACATATTATTTAAAACGTTAAAATGACATACATGTACACGTAGCTTAAAATATTATCCAATCTTTCTTATAAAGAAAACAAGTATGATAAAAAGAATGTGTTTTTACATTCATATATTAAAAGGGCATTGATATACATGCCAAAGACAATTTCAACACATAGTTTTAAATGTTGTCAAGGTAATCTTACAAAATCAAGTATGAAAAAAAGAATGAGTTTTATCATTCATATATTTACAGGCAGATTAAATAGATATCAATACAAATGCAAGAATTTAAAAAATCTAATTTCATCAGTTAATCGCTTAAATTGTAATATCTAATCTTTATTTAGAAGATCAATTATTAAAAAAACAACATAATTCTCAAATACATACATGTACATGAAAATAGACAAAATGATCAAAAACATGATATCAAATTTCATTATTTTGTCTTTAATTGATACATGTACATCTTTCTTATAAAAATTAAGTATAAAATTGAGTTCTTACATGCATACAAATAGACACCAATATTAATGCAGAAATAATTTTGTTAAAAATCATTTCACATTTGATTAAAGTGCAGCACTGTATACAAAGACTGTTATAAGGGGCGCTTGGTGAATTAATGTTAACTTACATAGGGGATTATAAGTTTTTTGCAATTTATAGTACTGGTAGTAAAAAAAAAACTTAGCACCTTATAATTTAAGCACTTATTTAGACAAAACTATCTCCTGTATCTCTTACTTCATATTCATTACATTTAGCATACTGGAAGCAAATTCATTTCTATTTCATTTTTTAAAAAAATTTCGGGGGGGGGGGGGCACTATTATAGTATATGCTTGTAAAACATAAGTCTACAATGTACAAAATATAAGGGACCTTCTAATGATTCAAAGTGAAATACAATGGAAACTCGCCATAAATAGCTCCGATATAACGACATTCCTGATATAACAAGGTAACTTTGCTGGTCCCAGGTATTTATGTTCTTTTGACCCTGATATAAGAGGATTCCTGATATAACAAGGAAATTTTCTTGGTCCCAATGTCCTTGTTATAGTGAGTTTCACTGTACAAGATATTATTTTGGGTACTTGATGTTATCAGTTGCAATACATACACCTTACCAGCAGGGTTATATCTGTTTGTAAATCAAATGTAAAGTAATTTTATAATTGGGGTCATTCAGATGCAAAAGCAAACGTCACTCTTTGATTTTTTCCTTCTTTCAGTTGTTGTTGTCACTGACATACTGCCTTTGTTTTTGTACGTGACATGCATCTCCAATGAGTGTTAAACTTCAGTATTCGGGTTAAGGCAAATTACACTCCTGTTATGATCGGGTTGTTCAATTTCCTTTCCACTTGCCCATAAAAGTATTTCTGTTCCTGGAATGACACTTGCCCTAGTTAAAAGACAATGTGAGAACCTACTGTTACTTTTCTTCCATTTATCTCATCCACTTTAACTCTTTTGAGACAATTGGCCACATTTTGTGGTTTGGCTCAATAACTTTTGATTCAGAGCTCTAAAAAATATACCAGATACATAAGTAGAAATAGCAAAAATTTCTACACACACTATGTCCATTTTTGTTGCATGACCATATTGCGTTTGATGCCAGGAATTTTAAAAACAAGAATAAGCTTTAAAATTTTTAAATTGGCAACACATTGAGAGGTTCAAAAGCATTGTTTTTTCATCAAAATTGGCAATTTTTTTCTTCAACTTTTCAACAAAATTCCCAACCATGTATATTGTTTTCAAAAACATTAAACCTCATTAGAACCATATACATGTAGGACTAAAAGAAAAATATTATTGTTGCCAATTTGAAGAACAAAATGTGATCAATTTAGCCCTTAAATAATTACTGTCCTGAAAGGGTTAAAAGCAGTAGTCTGAATTTCATTCAAAGGCTTCTTGCCCTAGAATGACAGCATAATTTGACCAGATCACTTGCCCAAGTCAAAAGACAAAGTGAAGAGTTACGCTGTATTGTTGGTTATATCCTGTTGCTTCATCTATTTGCTCTCATCTGAGCACAGTCTTTAGGGCTTCCAAGACTGCCTTGTAACAGAAGATGTACTGGTCCTGTACAAGGGGGTGGGGGGAAGTGAGAGGAAAATGGGATGAATAAATGTCATGAAGATGAGTTGGAAAGGGGAGTATCAAACATTTCCAGATATCATACCAGTCAACGCTGCGAAGTTACCAGGCAGTAAACAAGGAGAACAAAGAAACAGTGATGACATCCTCTCACATGTCTACAAAAAATGAGTTCTTAATAGGAGTAACAAGCATTCAAGTATATTACCTATGATATTATTTTCTACATCAATCACGTGTCTCCTTGTCTTCACAAATGAAGGAGTTGGAAAAGGGAGTATCAACCATTCAGATACATTTACAAATAATACTTTGTCACATATACATGTAACATCACAGAGAGTGTTAAGCTTGATTATGACCACTGTACTAAAAGAGAATCCTTTCAAAAAAAAGTTTAGAAAACAGTGTAATTAACACAACAGTTTGCCAATCTGAAGAATAAAGGCTGATCAATTAAGCTCAGAAATTTGTTTAAATAATGTTACATAATAACTTTCACACTAACCTTTGTTTGGATCATGCCTTGTCTCTGCTTCCTGAGGCCCTTTACGATATTCAGTATCTTGAACTGTCACAAGAGAAAAATAAGTTATAATGAACATATTTTTTCATATACAGAAACATGATAAATACATAAATGATACATATTTCAATGATGCCTGTATATAAACAAAATGAAGCAAATATTATTAGTACACAGACATTATCAAATTCTGGAAAATTAATTCCCAATCCTTACTTTCATCACAACTTCTAACCACTAAGAGAATAAATACTGGAACCCCCTAACCCCCCCCCCCCCCCCCCAATGAAAAGGTCACAAATTCATCTAAACCTAAAAATATAAGTGCTACCCCAAAAATGAAATAAACCCCTTCTTATTACCTCCTCATCACGATCTATCAGCCCCAGGATGACATCAATGGTGATCAGGGTACCGGTCCTCCCGATACCTGCACTGCAGTGGACAACGATGGGGAGACGGTTGTCATGGATACGCCTCATGTGGCAAGCAAAGCGGAGGAGAGGGAGGGAGGTGGAAGGCACGCTGTGGTCTGGCCAGGTGGCGAAGTTCATCTGGGTCACATGGTGTACTTCACTGGTCTGGAAAATGAAAAATCAATAACACATGTACATCTAGATTTATATGACGCTCGATAAAATGTTTGATTTGTTATACTTACATGTAAAGTATTATTTACATACCATAAAACCTGAGACTTTCTTGACATGAAAACTTTAATGAATTGTAAAGGACTGCCTGTTTTCCAGCAAGAAACTTTTGTGAACTGCAAAAAAAATCAATGCTGGTCAATTCACAGCATGAATATGTTGGAAATCTTGATCACATTCGCAAAAGTTCATGCACACATAAGTTTCTATTTCTACAATAGGCACAAATTTCAAACTTGTCAATCAAAAATACATGTAGGTCTAAGGGTTAGATCAATGGCCTTGGAACTAAGAGGTCCAGGATTCGAAACAAACTCAAAGAGATATTGTTCTGGGCTAAGGCATTAATCATCAGGAACTGGTTCAAGTACCAAAATTCCTACGATAGGACTTAAAGCTGTAGGTCCCATTGTTGGATACCTGGCTTTCTTGCATAGCGCTACGGTGAAATGAATATACACGTCATTCTATCAATTATATTTTATGGACGCAACCAGGATTTTGCTCTCTGTTCGGGTGGGGGGGGGGGGAGGGTAGAGATTGCAGGAGGTCTTACCTCAGTATCAATCATGAGTATCCTCCTGATGCTAAAGTTTTCCAGGTTTTGATAATTCTCAAGTCTTACTTCGATCCTATCATACACCATCAGGGGAGTGTTAGCTGATTCTGGCCAATAGCGATGACATTTCACCTGCAATACATACAGAAGATGAAAAAACAAATAATACCACAACTCCGGTGTCAGTTGTATTTAATGTCCTGCTTGCAATTTCTGAGCTCATTTTTGATATACACTGTACATGTAACACCATCTGCTGACAACCAGAAGGACTTAACTCCATGTAAGAGTATATGAGTTAATGTCTTTCTGGCTCTTGGCAGATGATGTAGTCCTTGCTCTTCGATTCAAAATGTACCTTACTACCTTGCACCTAAAGAAGGATGAGGAGAATAATGGTGGTCAAATCATACATTGTATGAAACTGTGTATTTGAGCAAATGCTGACAAGAAAGAATACTAGTATAAATCTAAGCTCTACAATTGCAGTTCTATGGACACTGCTCCAGAGAGAAAGAAATGAAAAAAACTTTGATCACAAGAAAAAAATGCAGGGGAAGTGTGTAAGAGGAAGATGACGGACCATTTATCTCAAAATAACTGCAAAATACAGTAGGTAATCAAAACTGGATCCATCAAATACATGTAGCCTACGCAAAGACCCCAAATGAGTGGCATATACTGGCCGTCTATGTTTAACATGACATAAGAAGAAGTTTATGAATGCAAGTACCGTCTTACCTTCCCATTCTCCACATCCATTGTTACCATGGCGATGACATCTGCCCTCTGCTCCCACACCATCAACCAGAAGTCTTGGGTGGTATTGGGGAGGGGTCCCTGGCAGGCGATATACTCATAGGCATCCTTGCCGACCTGTGCCTTGATGTGACTGGCGTTGATGTAGTCCGATGGCCCGCTGTCTTCCAAAATCACCCTGGTCTTGTCATCTAAAAGGAAGGAGGGGAAAAAAAGAAGGCAGTATCGCTAACTGAATGAAGAAGGGCTCAACATTCACAGGGGTCCAAGGGCAAATGTCAACGAAATGACCTTGAATATTATTGATAATTCCAGTTAGAGTTGAAGTAATGTATTTGTTCATGTACAAAACAGAAGAAGAAATATGTCCGGTCACAAATGAGAATTTTCAGAGAAAGACTCTAAAGAGGCCGAATAAAGAATAAGAGGATAGATATGTTTACACTTACATGGTAAAACATTTCTGAAGCGATTCTTATCCTTGTTCTGTGCTTTCTTGGCTTCCTCGCAGTTGTCTATTGCCTTCACTTGTCGTAAAGTCTGTCAAAGGAATAAAAAAAGAATGCAAAAATATTGCACCTTGTAAATGATAAATTTGTAAGATTATTCTGGTTGAATTCAGATGAAATCAATTCAAATAGGCAATGATCACCAATGGGTAATCACAAGAATAAACAAGACAAATGCTGCTTTTGTGATGGAAAAGCAAGACAAATATTAGGCACATGGTATCTATTATACATGTGTATTTATATCTACATAAAAGTGTTAATAATTATTTAAGGAGTTCTTCTCCACGAAGATGCTAACTTTAATTCATACAGGAAAAGGCAATCGAGTGTGTATTTGAAATTTCAGGCTTATTCCTGATCATGAACATGTAAATGCTGCAGTCTTGGATGATCATTGATCATTTCTTATTTCTGTTTTTTTTCCTGAAGCCTGTTCCCTCATGGACAGCCTCAAACTATGTCCAATGCAAGCTCTTCTCCAAGGATTCTCACCTTGAACTCCTCCGCCGGATCCTGCTTGTCGATTTGCTTCTGGATCTTGGCAATGCTGCTCCTCAAGCCTCTGCCCGAATAGCGCCCTCCCTCTGCAGGTCTCACGATGGCCATGCTTTCCAGCTGGGCATCGGTGATGTCTTCTAAGATCTTGGTGCTGGGCGTACCTCGCATGGCACCATTGGCTGCTTCGCTGATGTCGTTGTCATCGTCGAGCGGGAGACTGTTCTCGCTTCCCCAAGAGAGGGATTCCTCATCACTCTCCTGCTTACTATTGCGGTTCTGAAGAGAGAAAATAGGAACAAAAAAGGGAAATACTAGATTTTTCTAAAGCACATACAGATATTAATATGTGATCATTTTAAAACTTTAACATTATTATCATATACTTTTTAGAAAGTATAGTATCAA
Source organism: Heliocidaris tuberculata (assembly GCA_025618425.1). Lineage (NCBI taxonomy): Eukaryota > Metazoa > Echinodermata > Echinoidea > Camarodonta > Echinometridae > Heliocidaris > Heliocidaris tuberculata. Next base: position 8,791,682 of record CM046851.1, read on the forward strand.
TACACTGTGTCAAGTTATTCTTGAGTGACGAAATACTTTCATTCGCAGTAGTAAAAAAACTATCCTTTTCCTATTGGATCATGAAAATGGCCAATGCTTCAACCTTACGACAGTTGCAATGGATGCACAGAAATCTTTCTTTTTTTTTGGTGGGGGAGGGGGGTGAAATATATCATCAATGCTTGAATCTGGACTGATCATAGAGGAACAGAATGGGCCAGGCATAACTAGCGAGAATGGCATAACCGTGGAACAGACTGCATATATCAAGGTGAATAAAGGGAACAGAATTGACCCAGGCCAATAGAACGAGGCTAACATTGATTGAAACAGAATGGAACAAGGGCAATTAGTGACAATGGCATCATAGTTACATGGATAAAAGCCAATAAGGGAACACAATAGACCAAGCCTAATTATGGTACATGCACATAACAGACAAAGATTTTATTACAAACCTGCAAGGCGCGGCCTAATCTTTGAGCTGCAAGGAGACTGGATGAGGTCTTCCCTGGACTCTCTGGTATCCGTGGATCGTCCAGGTCATCGGGAAGGTCAGCCGTGGAGTCGATATCACTGTCGGTATCTTGTTCTACAATAGTAGTAAGGTACATATATACAAGCATGCATACATAAATGTGAATATATATGATTTAACCAGTTCATGTATACTTTTCTATACTATATATTTGAATACAAATGCAGAAGTGAAAACATTAAAGATACAACTCGCATACTGGGCTAATTTATGAATACGGAAGTGAACATATTGAAAAGAAAATGCAGAAATTCCACTAATTTCTGGATCTCTTTCAAGTGGCATACCGGTAGATACAAAATGTATTTCAGAGGCAAAGGGATGTTACTATACAAAGTTAAGACCCTGTTAAGGAGTTCTGTTCACAAAAGTGTTGTGCGAAAAAGAAAGTGCACTGGGATTGTACTGTGTAAAATGTTGAGAATAAAACTCATTACTTGTTATATTTGAGGAGAATTTTGAATTTGGACATAGACTGTGTCCTATACAGAAAATTAGTTGTATTAATTATTTATTAAATATAATAAAACCAATCACACAAAGAAGTTTTGAAAGAACCAAGGGGTAAAATGTTTTAGAAAAGAGTCAAGAATTTTTAAACTACATATCATACATATTTTTTAATCAGAAAAGTCAAAATACACGCAAATTTTTTTATTTAAACCTAGAACTGAAATTACTCACTCATGGAGAGTATACTTTACATGCATTAATTTTTTCTTGTCAGTTTTAAAATCAATCCCCAAAATTGAGGTATACATGTACTTTCAGCATTAGCAGTTTTTCATGTTTTTTACTTACAAAATCAATCAAAATTAATTGGAAATATGCTCTATATCATGGCATTAACAGATAGGTTTTTACAATTTTCAGCTCTGAAATCTATCAACTTAATATGCTTTACAGGATGATATTATTGCATTCAAAGTTTGCCAATCTTGTATTTCTGATATCAATGAACAAAATTAACAATATGCTTACATAATCTCATAATTGCATCAGTACTCTTTCAAATCTTTTGACTATGAAATCTTTCAGTGAGATTTTGGGCACATTTCTTCAATAACACCTCTCAGGTATCTGAAACTGTATACATATACACAGAGCAAAAACAACATCAAGTGCTGTGCCAATTACCTGGGTAGCCCACCCGGAACTCGGGGGGAGGTGGGGTGATAGCAACGTCACCAAAAGTGCGGGTACTGTGCAACCCCGCCACGCTAAAAGGGAGGGTGAATGACAGGGAGGAGTCAAAGGTCACACTGCCAGTGATCTCGTCATGGTCCGAGAGGTCATCGTCTGTGAGGTCGTCATTTTTGTAGTTGTTGTTGTAGAGCATTGTTGTTGTGGAGCATAAGTGTTTGTTTTATGCAGGAGGGGGTGAGTTTCATGGTATGTTAAAGGAGAAGCGTTTGCAAGGTGTGGGCATGGAAATTTACATTGATGCATACGAAACATTGGATTTAGTTTAAATTGTATCACAGATAATCAATTTGACATTTTTAATTTTTATTCATAGCATACATGTACATTGATACAGGAGGAAGGGTTTGATAATTTCAGCCACATGAAAGAACATGTGGTGAGGAAGGATTTACAATGTAATAATGCCCAAGATTCAACATAAATTTTCATGTGACATTTTCCAATTTTGATTTATGAAATTGAATGCAGTGTTGGCATAGTGAGGAAACGTTTGTACATGTACGAATTACATTTTTGTACATAACATAAGAAAAAGATAATGTATTTCATGCATGGGAAATGATATGATGCAAAGTATGAGCGAGTTTTGGTTTTAGGTCAATTTACAAAGTTCATCACGACATCCAGATGTCCAGTGTAAATGTCAAGTCACGTTATGATTATAATCATGGTTAGAGATAGGCATCATGATTACGGTGAGGGGATATCGATGGTCAGGTCATGTCAGGTCAGGTCAGGGGAGGTCAAAGGTTAACAGGATGGTGATAGTGAACATGCAAACACAACACACAGTGAAGGGTTAGGTGGTTGCAAATAAGGATAGAACAAATGAGAGTGTGGACGGGTTAGGCAAGGCATGAGGAAAAGAACAAAAAATAGAGCATTAAACATTAAATTATAAAGACAAAGGCATGATAACAGATTGAAAATAAAACAAAAAACGAGTTGCACAAAGATTTCCTAATACTAAAAAACAGACTCCCTATTAAATTAACAAAACAAAACTATTAGAAAGACAAAATACCTACACAAGTAACATTAACATCAAAACAAGAATGAGCTTGTTCAACTGAATATTTTTGCAATACTTCAAAAGCTAACAAGAATCTAAATGCAGAATAAAAGAGGGAGACACTGATCTAAAAAGAATGAGCATGCTATTAAAGTATACATGTATGTACATGTACAACTATACTATCAGAGAAAACATTTAAAGCATCACATCTGATACAAGAACATGAACAATGTTCTTTCATTAACATGTAGTTTATAGGTGATAATACTATCAAATGTCAAAATAAAATAATGGCTAAAATTGCACTGTTGAATTAGATTATCAGTGAATGCAATTTTAACTTCTGGTACATATGGCTCAAGTTTAAAAAATGTGTCTTATAGCATAAGGCCATTTCTTGTATAATTTAAGCTTCTTCTTTGGTTGGGAATTATATCTTTTGTTCTGATTTCTTTCCTTTAGATGTCCATGCGTATGTCTATTCCTTCATGATCTGGAGAGCCAAATTGTATTTGTTTGTTATGAAATAGTGAAAAATGTTAAGACTTTGTGTCAGAAATATGTTGATCAATACCCTTTTTACATGACAGAACCAAAACAAAGTTTAGTAAAAGAAGAAATCCAAGATGACAAATTCACACATATAATCAACACTACTCAAACAAGTACATGCAAACTAACTGCAAAGAAAACTACCCACAAATAACATCAAATTCAAAACAATTGCACAAAGGAAAGGACATAGAATTACAGACAGCTTGTCTTAGTGGAAATGAAAAAAAAACATGTAGTTCTAACTTCAGACCAGTCCTACAGACAAAAAGGTCAAATTATCGTCTCTTTGAGGGGGTCCTACCATCACGAACTATTCACAAAACAACAAGTGCAAACTAACAAGGATAATAAACATCTTTAATTTCCATAATGACTGACTTCAATCTTGTGTGTGAAATACCCAACTCATTCAAACACAGATACAGACTTCAATCTCCATCAGCGACTGAGCTTAATCTTTCAGTGTGAAATACCCACCAAGCGGTTGACGGAAGCCAGCATCACGGGCAGACTCGGTGTATGATTCTGCAGGTGACAGCTCTGCATCGCTGGCCTCTCCCTCTTCAATGGCTCTACCCAGGCGGTCAATGGCCACAGAAGGAGTCTGACGTTCAGTATCCGTTCCTATTAGACTTGCTGGTCTAGAGAGCTGGCTGCTCCACAAGAACAAACAAAAAACATAAAAGAGAATACATAAGAAATTTTTTTTAAATGTAAAGCTGACAGCTGGTGTACAATATATGTACATGTGAACTATTGTCATTCATAACAGGCAATCCCTAAAGCTTAATGAGCTGGGATGCACATTAGACGTAAACAAAAAAAAAAGATTTGTAAAGCTCTTAGAAAGCCTTTATGATATCCATCCAAAAACCCATTTTTCTTCCATAAGGCATGGCAATACAGATGAGTACCTGGGAAAGTGACAGATTGTCATTTCCGTGATTTAAACAGAGAACCACAGAGTCCAGAGTCCTGTGATAAATATGCATCCACTGTCTCATTACATTCACTTGAGTATTACCCAACATGCTGTTCCCTTGCACATGTCAAAGATCAAATTTCTATTGACACAAATTAGCAACATTTTCTCTTTCTTACCCGGTGACAGCGAGCCTGACGACACCTTTACTCTTCCTCAGGATGGTGATGACTTTGTTCTGGGTCATACCAACAAGACTCTGTCCATTCACCTATGAAAGGAATAAGGCAGGGGGGAAAGAGTTGGCTTTGTTGGTCATTCAGAGTGCAATCTTGATAAAGGCACCTAGGTACTGTCGTATAAAAGTTGTGGTTAATCCAAATCAATCCATATCAAACTCAAGTTCCTGATCAATGGCAAAACAATCCAATTATAGAAGGATTTTTAATCAATTTAGATCACTTGCAACTCTTTTAATGATGGGACCCCCAACATCAACATCATCATCATCATCAACATCATCATTATCATCATCAATCATCATCATCACCATCATCACCATCATCACCATCATTATCATCATCATCACCACCATCACAACAATCATCGTCACCATCATCATCATCACCATCATCATCAACCTCAACATCACTATCTCCATCATTGTCGTCATCATTGTTGTTGTCATCATCACCGTCATCATCATCATCATCTTCATAATCTTTTGACAATATCCTTTATCTCCTTGCAAAATACATAGTATGTACAACATGAAAGTACAATATATTGCCTACACATGAATATGAATATATCTGTAACATATATTTTGTGATCATAATAAATACCTGCAGCAGCCTGTCTCCAATTTTCAGCCTTCCGTCCCTGCCAGCCACACCGTCTGGTGTAACAGTCTTGATGAAGATACTGGTCTTACCCCCCTTCTCAGCTCCTACCACACTAAAGCCTAGGCCCCCTCCTTCTGGCTTCTCTAATTCAATCCATACAATACCACCCTATGGGGAAATAATGTGTGGAGGGGGAGAAAGGAAGAGAGAACAGGAAGAAGGATATGAAACAAAATGGTATTAGAACAATTAGCTTTCATTACCTACACTACACTAGTTGATATCTACACTATCTACATTATCCACACTATTTGAAATTAAAGGAATGTGTACAAGGTAACCTTCTTTCAAGAGTGTTCCAGTGGTGAACATATTTGTGAACAAACTTGTGAACAAATCTCTATTAAAATTCTAGAAAATTGATGAAAATCTGAATCAAACTGATTATCATTTTAAGGTGCTATAACCAACTTTTATTACTTTTGTACTACCATTTTGTAATAACACATAAAAAGCATTGCTTGATTTACCTTCAAATAAAAATGTTTGTGAAAGGACACATAATGTCCTGCCACCTTATTGCCTTAAATGTTCTACTTTTATAACATGTTATTTTGAATGTTAATATCTTCTTAATACGGTATAAAACTACATGTCATCTCCAACAGTTGTGTCACTTACCTCTCCTATGCTAAGGTTTCCTCCTTCGCTCCCCTGTGCCGATGGGGGCCTCCCAGTTGGAGTCCCGATCCTAGCTGACGTTGAGAACTCGCTCCCAGTGGGAGAGTCCCTCGCATCGTTCAATGACACCTGCTTCCGGAAGTTGCCCAGGGGAGACTTGATACCTCTGGGTGTTGTGGAGGATGGGTCGTAAGCTGACGACTTTCCCACCGGTAGCGGAGGAAGACGGGCAAGTTCGGGCTCCAGCTCCAGATCTGTGGAGTCGTGGCGAAAGCGCTGGGGGGAACCTTCAAATCTCTCAGGGGTTGATATGTCCTGTGGGGTGGTGGACGGTGAGAAGGCAACGTCGGAACCTAAGCTATCAAGATCATCATCTCGCTGGTCACTTCCTCCATCAGGGACAGAAGGAGATGGGGCTTCGGTGAGGGAGGGGAAGGCTTTGACAGTAGTCGGTAGGGTACTTGGGGAGAGAGGGCTGAGAGGAGGGGAAGAGAGAGATGTGGGGGACGTAGGGATCTCCAATGGGCTGGTCACAGATCGCTGGAAAAGAAAAGAACACACAGAAAACGTTTAGCTAGCATAACGTTGTTCAATGTCAATCATGACTCACAGACTTAAATCATATTCTGGTCACCAGCTTTGATAAAGATAAAAGATTTAAATTTTATGTAATCCAAGAAAACCTCACATAATGTTAGTACAAATAAATGATATCTGCTGAACAAATTGCACTACAAAAAGTATAATTTATTAATAAAAGGAATATGAGAATATTAAGTCTGTTATTATTTCCAAGTTTGAACATCTGTGCCAACAATAATATCTTACAATAATATATTGTACATTACTTTATTCATACAGCAATATCATCAGAAATATATATACCTCTACTATACCAGCATATTCATTAGAAAATAATTTTTCCTCTAAAAAAAAAGATCTTCCATGAAGGTTTGTATTTTTCTGGATTGTCTTGTTTCATTTTTTCAATTGGAACTTACAGTAGGACTCGTCGCTTCTTCATCAATCGATTGCTGAGGTGTGTAACCTCCGTGGCTCTTCTCTAGATCCTTCATGATGTCTCCAACCTCGTCAAGTCGGCTTGCCTCCTCTTTATCACTCACTGACAGATCCTAGACAAGAAGCAGAGGAAAAAAAGCTTCTAATTTTTTTTGATTAACAAACACAAACCTTCAACTTCATCTTCTCAGAACCAGTAGGGCTTTTTCAACATAGAGTTAATGCCTTTAGCTTTAAACAGACAATTTTGATCTATCCTGTGTATCTTTTTTTCCACCAGCCTCTCAGTTTGAATCTATTTATCATCTGCACATTTTCCAACTGTTCCACTTCTTTTGTCTTTTATTTGCCTCTCTTCCCATTCTCAATATTCCTTTGCAATATTATGCCTGAAGATAGATTCCCCTTTTAATTATTTATCAAGAAACAACCACTCTAATCCACAATTATAATACATGACCCTCTCTTCTCAAAATCAGGGAAGAAAGACAGGCTCTTCTTGTCGATCATACTGGACTCACTGCGGGCAGTTTTCATCATTAATGGTACTAAAATTTCATATTTTTCCCAACCAAAATTTGTTTCTCCCTTTGATCTAATTTCCATCTCTTCACTCACCTCCCAATCTGACTCTTCCTCCGACACATCACCAAGATCCAGATCGAAACCGGCAGGGGAGGCTTTCTTCCCCTTCATCTCTGGTTCCTCTCCCTTGGGTGTGGTTGGGAGTGTCCTGGGTCCGCCCATCTCTTTGGGTGGCTCACTGGAGTCTGTCATCCACTCGTCATCATTGTCCTCAAGGGTAGAAGTTGATGAGACTGGTCGCTGTCGTTTGGGTTGAACTGGAATCTTGTTTCTAAAGAAGAAGTGAATGGAGATGGAAATTCGAGTAGAGAGTTATATTCCATGCAGTCAATTACATGTATACACTTCATATAATTACATCTTCTTTTCCTTAAAGTAGCTAGGAAAAGTGTATCACCTAATCATGAGCTTTTCATGAGGTTTTGATCTTTTTGTCTTCTATCCTCTGTTTAGTAGTGTGTATCAAACCATCATTATACTGCGCAGATTTGTTAAGCCTTTTAAAATTACCACATTTTGTGGTTTGGCTCAATAAATTTTGATTCAGAGCTCTAAAAAATACACCAGAAGCATGAGTAGAAAGAGCAACAATTTCTGCACACACTACATCCATTTTTGGTGCATGACCAAAAGTACATGTATGTTTGATTCCAAGAATTTCAAAAACGAGAATAAGCTTTAAAATCCTTAGATTGGCAACACATTGAGAGGGTCAAAATCATTGTTTTGCAATTTTAAAAACTTTTAACAAAATTGCTAAAAATGTATATTGTTTTCAAAGACACCTTATTAGAAGCATGTAGCACTAAAAGAAAAATATTATTGTTGCCAATTAGAAGAATAAAATGTGATCAATTTAGCCCTTAAATAATTCCTGTCCTGAAAGGGTTAAAAGAGCATCAGAATATCAGTTTTTTTTATGAGTCACAACACAATTTTCTTACAATGATGCCATTTGTAATCACTGAGATTTGTGGTGCGAATTCTTAGGTCAAAAAAAAAAAAGTTTTTTGAACGGATGTCTGAGATGTTGGTCCAAGAGGTGAATTTTCAGACTTGTTAAAACTACATTAACTCTTACTGTGCCAAGGGGTTTAGCTCACTTCAAAATTTTACCAAAATGTGATCAATGCTTGCTTTTCAAATTTCTGCACTTCATTAACCAACTATTATTACACAAAATGTTGTGTACAAAACTTGTAGGAAATTTATTACCATTTCTTATGATACCAAACATTATTACTTTACCCAACTTTATGCATAAGAATCATTTAAAATTACATTTGAGTTTCTTTTTTGTCCATTATTTTTTGGTTTCACATTTGTTTACTATTGTTTAATGTTGAAATAAGGTAACATCTTTTTTAAAATTTGAAATTTTCTCTGAAAATTTCTATGGTAGCATATAATTATAATCATATATTTAGAATGCTTGATTTTTGTTCAAAATTTTGATATACATTGACCACCATATACCTTTCATGTGGTCGAGCAATTGGTGAATGAAAATGACAAGTCTATTTGTCACATATACGTGCCATCGGCACTGAAAGAGTTAAAGACTGAACCTACGTGTACATAACATATGGATTTCATCTACCATACATGTACATTGTACCTGCACTTCTTCAATCATAAGATTTGTCCTTTAATCTCAAAAGAAGTGCTGAAATAAAGAGTGGATGACTGTACTATGTGACACCTTGCAGACGCCATTTCTTACGTCTTACCTAGTTGCCTTGAGTTCTACAAGAGAGGGCACCCTCGCAAGTAGGCTCTTGGCTTTTTCCATGCTGATCCCACTGACGGACTGATTGTTGATGAAGTGAATCTGATCACCGACCTGTACACTCCCATCTTGAGCCATTGGAAGTCCACTTACAACCTCTTTGACGATCAACCCTGACCCCTGGTCCGTGACCTCTAACCCTAGGAGTAACCCCAGTTGACCCTTCTCATTCTTCTTGATGAGGACCGTTGGAAGGTCTTCAAGACCTGGAGCATCAAGTAATTCAGGCTCTTCCTCCAAGCTGCTATGCAGAGATTTCTCAAGTTTAGGTCTTGTAGAGAACGCGTCTCTTAGGTTCACTTTGGGTGTTGGGGTCGTTGACTCGATGGATCCTGTGTCTGACCAATCATCATCGTTCTCACTTGCAGAAGGACTCATCAGGCTGTCCTTCCTGACTTGTCCATCCTCCATCGCTGGAGCTAGTGCAGGACTGGCCTGGATGTCCATCGCTCCTTTAGGGACAACCACATCTTCTTTCACCATAGGAGCTGCCAAGTTGTTGGTCTTCACAGCTTTTATCGGTGATGGAGTCGGCTGGTTTGACTTAGCAGAAGGGTGGACAATTTTCAGAGTGACCTCTTTGGGGGTCATACGTAGGAAGGAGACAGCATCAAAATGACTCATCCCTTTCATGCTCCGACCGTTGACCTATGAAGTAGAAAAGAATGGCATTTTATCAGACTGATAGTACAGCAATACACAATGTAGTTTGATATTTTTGTTTGTAGTCATTTATATATCAGGGCAAAAGTACATGTACAATAAAACATTTTCTTTGAAAAAAAATAAATTATGAAGTTGCCAATTTAAGTTACAATACCTCCAATATCTTGTCTCCTTTCCTGAGTCTTCTGTCGGAAATGGCAGGCTCTTGAAGTATATCTTTGATGTAACATCCTCCAGTGTTGGCTCCCCCAGCTACAGTGAACCCAAGGCCTCCTCGTTGCGGCTTTATTAAACGTACCTCAAAGGCATCATCCTAGAACAGAACAAATTGATATTGATTGCCAGTATTGAAAAGACACAGAAAGATATTGAGGTGCTGATACAGATAATTCAATCACTTCATGAAATAAATAGACAAAAATAAAATAAGTGTTTAAAATTGTATTGAGATAACAGAAAAAAAATACATGATATAAACTGATAATTGAAGTTTAAATGCTCCTGCAAACATCAGTATATTGACATTATTTCACTGTTTATACATGTAATGTTTGATAATAAATGAGACAAAACCATATTAGTTAATGACATAGAAAAGGTGGAGAGAGGGAGAGAACGAGAAATGGCTAGAAGGAGGAGACACACGAAATGAGAAGGGAGAAAAAGAGAGAGAGAGAGAGAGAGAGATAAATAAGAAAGGATGAAAGGGTCAGATATTACAGTACACCTCATAACCATATATTACTTTGGCATTGTAACACTAGACTTTGCCTAGTTTTGAAACTAATTCATATTATCAGTATTCATGGTTCAATTAATTTCTTGTACCTCTTCAAAGTCAACTGATGGTTCTGACATGATCTGTTGCATTTTCCTAGGAGAACTCTCTGTACTGGAAGTTGGGGAGAGAAGGGGTTTCCCCTTCACCCCCAAATCTTGAGACTTCCTCTTGTTGCTAATGGGAATCTTTGACTTGACTTCCACTGCTCCCAGCTTGGGCAAGGCGGATGGGACCTCCGAAAAGGCACTTCTGTCAACGGCTGCCAGCTTGGATAGAGGCGATGGCTTCTCCGAAGGCGCACTTTGGTCTGTAACATCCTCTCCGCTATCTTCTTCATCAGAGTGTGGAGGGGAGGTAGGTGGTGGAGGAGGCGGGGGTTCATTGACAGTGGGGGAGAGAGGGGTGTTGTTGGGGATCTTGGAGTCAGGGGAGAGGGGCGGGGAGCCGAAGGGACTGGAAAGAACTGTTGAGTTGTTGCCTACAGGGGAGTCGAGAGGGGAAGGAGGGGCAGCTTTCTGTTTGGCTGGAGACTCCTCAGAATTCTACAAAGACAAGGAATGTAAGAATAACACCAAAAAATTTCCTTAAAGGTAAAGTACTTAACTTATTTCAGTAGACATCGGAAAATGGCGTTGAAGAGAGACATACTAAAGCTTCAGTATGTCTCTCTTCAACGCCATTTTCCAATTCCGTAGTACCAAACATCTTTTCAGTAGATGTGGTCAAATTAGTTCAAAGATCATGAGAGGCAAAAATATATGCATGGAGACAATCTGATGGAATTCCTTCGACTCAACTTCTGCGATGATGGATTTATGATAGGATATGATTCTTAAGTTTTAATTTATTGAAGATGAACATTAAATTCCCATACTAAGCCTTGATGATTTCTTTATTTTCTTTTAAAAGTCCAATGATGTTTTCTTTCACATTTTAAGCAAAATTAATGAAATGTTTTTACTCTTATGGCCTCATCTTTTATGATTTCTGCTTGAAACTTTAAAGATTACCTTTTTAAGAAGCCTCAGCAGCTCTTCCTCGCTAGGTCGACATAAGAGAAGTTTCACATTTTGCTGAGCACCTCGTAACTTCGCCACCGTTTCCTGGATAAACATCACAAATGAAAGCAACGAACAATTTTTTAAAAAGTGTATCTGACAATATAACTCTACACTGATAACATATAACTTATTAGTATCCTACAAGTATGCCATCCACACGATGCAAAAGTACAAGTTCCTAAACCAATGAACTTGATTCTACTGAAAAGTACTCTTTAAATTTTGAAAATACATTATATAAAATAAGTCTTAACAGTACAATGAGAAGCGAGATTACATATACTGTATATGGGTGGAGACAATGGTACATGTATGAAATCCATTTGAAATATTACTCCTCTTGCAGTGATGATAATTATGTGTAATTTCAGGGTTATCTTAACTGCCGTTAACATCTTACTATTCCTATAATTTTGTCCTCACTAAACATTAACAGTTTTTCTTTTATTTTCTGGGATGCTTTTTTCTACATTCCAACCAAAATTAATAAAGAAATAAACTACTTTCACAATACACCAGTGTCAACATTTTAAATGGTATCTACAATATATGCATACCACTCATGGGTACAGAGTAGCAGACATCAGACATTTCAAGTATCATATGAAGCAAGACGATTAAAGTGATTTGGTAACTTTGTAGAGGTTTGATAAAATCTGAGCTGCCTGGCCTTACATGCTATCAGTGTATGTAATATGGTGTAAAAATGAAGCCCAGGAAAAAAAAAGCACTTCAAAATCATCATGTGCTTCACAAAAGTAAACATATGCAAGTGACTGGAAATGTCAGACTCATTTTCCCCCATAGACTCAGTGTTAGACTTAAGCGTATGGCCATACGCTTTCGTAAATGGGTGTATTCAGTCATAGATATCTTAATAATAGCATTATATATTTGAAAACCTTTCTATGCCTGGCTATTTATTTATCCTTCTAAACATCATTATACAAGACAGATATCAAAATTCAACAATTTATTAAATCAAGCCTCCACAAAGTTACCGAATCCCTTTAAACAGTCCGCATTAAGTAATTACTTTCTAATTTCTCCTGTCATGAATGATTTTATTTTCCACGGAACTTGCCTCATATAAATGTACATATTTTTTTACATTTTAAAGAAAACTACAAGAAGCCATTGAAATACTAATGAAAAAATGTGTATCCAATGATTCATATCCTCTTTATATTTTGTTATAGTTTACTGACAATACCATTAGGGCAAGAAAATAAATTGTATGTCATTTGAGAAAGTTTACAGATAGAATGTGAAACAAATACTTTTAACGTTCCGTACCTTTTGTTTCCAAAAGCGAACCAACAAATCAACAGACTTCATCTAGATGTTTTTAATCACTTCTTTACAAGTACTTCAATGTATTATGCATGTGTATTCCAGAGCACAGCATTCATCCTTGAAAATTCATATTTCACACTTCACATTGATAAAGGCGAAACCTAAAGGCATCAAATGTCCTTCTCCCTCGTGTAATATCGAGGTCAAGGGTGATAATCCAAAATAATCCAAAAGTGCAAAAGAAGAAATCCGTTGAAAGAAAATTTGCAGTTTCCAAAATAATAATGTAACCACACTCTTCCAAATGGGACACTGTAAGAAAACTTCCGTCACTCATTAATTTTCAGTAACACTAAAAAAAATATCATAAAACACAATTCAACTGGACAAAATGAAGAGGTCGCGTGTACATGTAGAAATGTGCAAAATACTATGCAGCCAGGAGTTGTTGGCACATAAGTATGAGATGTCCCTAACATGACACTCCATTAACAGAGTATGTGTCATCCTGCCAAGCTAAATGAATTTAACAACATTCCCCTCAAATTCCAGTCACGCGGGCATGAACTCAAAGCGACACACGAGACAATGTTCATTTCCTCACAAGGATTACCGAATGAGTGACACGAGCCACGACTATATGATCCGGAATATCCTAAAATAGGACTTTAATTGCTTCATTTCTTATATTGTCTTGAAGCTTAGAGGCAACAAGTAGTGTTTTAAAACTTTATAATAAGGCATATATATTTATAGATTGTTCATTACTCCAGAACTTCTTTGATCATTTGCAAATTGCTTTTTCTTCATTTTGGACAACTCTTTATGACCATCTTTTACCACAAGTCTAGAACCTCGTCAGCTTTCAATTCAGTACATGTACATGTAGTAGTGACTTTAGTTGAAAAATGGTTGAAGTATTAGTACTCTATCTATTTGAGTACAACTAATGTCAACTATCATATTTACAGTGTATGTGTAAAGTTCTAAAAACAATTTCACATAAAAGTTACATGTACATGTATATTGCAGGACTTTTCATTTAATTTGTTCCCTCGTCTAAAAACAAGGTTCCACTTGCAATATGGTAAATTTTCTCCAAAATCTGAGAATTCTGAAATGATTGCTTTGAAACGAAAAGTCTTTCTCATCATCCTATTTCCATGATCAGACCCTTTCTACTCCATTCTTGATCCGGCTATCACCAAGGTTAAGTTTGAAACAAATTATTTTTCTCATTTTCTTATATAATACTTTCATTCATTAGTTAATATACCATTAATGCCCAGCCCATCTATTCCCCATTAAGACTTCATGTTATAGCTTTTCAAAAAGGAAACGAAAATTCAATTTACTCTTTCATTTTATTAGACCATGTCATCAATGAACTCCAAACTCCAGACAGTAATAATGTGTGTGAACTCATCACTGTCTTTAAATATAGAGCTGCCCAAAATATCTTCTAATATTAATCTTTTTTTAATCTCTCACATCCGAGCTCTCACAAAATCCGTCTCCCAAATCGACAAATTTCACATGAAGATAGCACGATTTGATCCCTGTTCTATCTTCTGACCAGACCAAAAGCAAAGCCACAAGAAGAGATGCACTGAATCCAGCCTAAGCTTATCCCTCATTAGGTACTACATGTTTGGAATGTGATCAATTTTAGAGGGGAAATGGAATTGATTGCAGATCCATGATTCTTGCCAATACAATATGTTGAATGAATAAATATTCTAGACAAGCTCAATCCCAAATACATGTACATGTACATGTAAATATAAAATATAAAAAGACATGGCCTAAACAGAATCATACTGTAACTTTCTTTATTTTAAGTGAGTGTGATCTCAAATTAATTTGCAATATATATAATTTTAAATGAAAAACATCAAACTAAATGTACTTATACTTATGATTCTTGTCAGTTTATGATCAGAATGAATGTCCTATACTCTCTCAATAGAGAGATATCAGGAGAATTCTCTTACCAAGGGCAAACTGTGACTTCTGCTCAAAGCATACAATATTCTATTAGATGTTTAATGTCACAACTCACAAGGAAATATCTGAACCATTTTGAAGAGGATTATTCTGATGTCTTCATGATTTCTGTTATGTCAATATTCTAAATCAATATCCTAGACTTTCTCAATCCCAAGGACATGGCCTAACCCGAATCGGACTGTAAAGTCTTTAAAAAAATCATATTTCTTGGGAAATGATATAAATCTCAACTTAAGATATCAAAATCTTGGAGAGTTACATGTACTTGAACATGTAATGAGTTTCAGAGAAAAATGAAAATATATAAAACTCGGGGAGTATCAATAATACTATATTTAGTCTATATTTAGAATATCCTAGACTTTCTCAATCCCTAAGAGATAAATGTAATAAAATGGCCTCCATGAGCAAACTATACATTAATTTCTTGTTGAGACATAAATGAATGCTTTTAATTAATATCACAAGTTTGGGATTCACAATTGATAATTATGTAATTAGTAGAAATAGCAGAAAATAATCTAATTTTTAAAAACTAAATTAGAACTTCCATGCAGAATGTAATTAATTAATTACAGGGTATGTGCAGTTACTTAAAATGATATATTAGCAAGCATCATTCCCCCCCCCCTAAGTACTTAATCCCACATCCTTATTTTAATTACAGTAAATCACTAGAGTATTTTATAATAAAAACCATTTCTCTATCCGACATCCTTTGATGTTTTATTTAGCACATATTTTTATCTAAACAGATCATCAGACAAAATTTGTGACTAAACTTGTTTTAGTCAAAAAGTTCTCTTGTGATTAAAACATGTCTGTGCTAATTAAAACATCAAAGGGTGTGCGATGAATACTTAATTATGACGAACAACATTTGTAAATTATTATTTTCTGATAATTTTCATTTTCCCCAGACTATTGGTTTAAATAATTGGGAATTTGTTTGTTCTAGATCAAAATGCCCTTTTAGTCTTCAACAATCTCTCCTGTAGACTATTTCCCAATGTCTATATAATTGACTTGTTTCTTCATCCCCTTAAAAATCAGGCAACAATCCTCACGACCCTTGTAATACAATTCAAAATCTTTTTCACAAAGTTTCTAAGCAAATTCTTGCATGACTCTTTCTTCCTGCTTATCTTGCTAAATTGTAAACTAAATACTGGCCTATAACCCATGTCCATATACAATCGTACCTATCTAAATTGGTGTATATATGTAAAAAAAATTAATGCATTTTCAAAACCTTGAAAATATAGAAAGTGCATTTATTCTATTTCTGTGAACAATGTGCAAGGACAAATGTTCGCTTTCCAACCACAAAAATAGCTTGTGGTTTCTTTTTCTGTGCGTAAATTGGGAAACGTAATTGGAATTGGAAGAAAGGGGTGGAAAAGAGGATTCTATCAATTATTTGCTTGATGATAACAAGCTCGTACAGAGTTGACTATCAGGGCTCTGTTCCCATTGCCAAACTTCCTGTCCCATTGCCCATACACTGCATGAGGAATGTATGCAATTCTCCATAGATTTTCTTTCACCATCTCCCACTATCTCTCTTGTTTTCTTATGTTATTTTTGTTCTTCCGGGAGGAGGGGGGGGGGGGGTGCTCTCTTAAAATTTTCATCAAACAAATTTGTTCTAAAGAAGAACAATATGCACAGTCAACCTGTCCTTATTGGCCATTTCCCTATAAAGGCCACTTGCCTATAATGGTCATCTATATATATATATTGTCTCCCTACCTTCCTCCCTTTCTCTCTCTCTCTCTCTCTCTCTCTTGGAAAATATATATCTGTACGACCTATTTATACAGTGTAAAGGCCATCTGTCTTCTGAGGCCATTCTAGTCTATATAAAAAGAGAAACACAAGGACTACTCTGAGGGTTATTTCACTTATACCAGAGGTAAAATTGACTAAAGCCTTTGTCTTGTGAGTGCTATCATGAGCTTGTAAGAACTATGTATAACCTTTGCTTCATTTGGTTTATTCATCAATTGGGCATAAGTGCTTAAAACAAAAACAAAAAGACAAGGTTCACAAGTACATGTAGACAATGTACTAAGTATAGTACAACTGCACACAAACATGTAACCAAAATGTGCTTTGATTAATCAAGATAGATAGAAAATTCTGTTTACAAATAAAAAAATATCACATCCGAGTTGTACAGCCTAAAAAACAATTTTTCAGACAACCACGTGAGGCAATGTGAAAGAGGCCACAGCATGAAATCAATACCTTGTTTTGAGGGGGATTCTACAGGAAATCTCTTATCACAGGGAGCTTTTCTCCTAATGACTATTCAACCCCATATTCAGCAGGACTTCTGCAAAAAGGGAATATATGCGACATACAGGGTACTTCAAGAATTTTAAAGAAATATACACATGGTTGTGACTTAAATACCATCTACACTAGTTTAGCCCCTGTTTACTTCTGAAAGTTTTTAGTTCCTTGTAAAGAAAAAAAAAGGCACGGATTGGTCACTACAATGTACACTGACTTCAACTTATTAATTTGAAATTTATTATGTGTCACTTATGTCCTTTTGCATTAAAATGACAGCATTGTTCACATGGATGAAGAGGATGTAATACTAGTAGTTGAGTATGGTTAGGGAGGGGAGTAGAGTTGACAACTAGGTCAGTCATCAGCTGATTTGTTGGCATGATATGAGGATAGCTGCCAACAGAAAACGGAGGGCGACATTCCAGATGAACAGTACATGTAGTTCACACCTAATTACTGAACATGACTGCATGGATATCTTCAATTCACACAACTCACACACCCAACAAACTGACTGTAGAAAGAGGAGGAGACCATTTACAAGAGGTTAATGGCCTTATCAGGGGAAAACAGCATAAGAAAATGTTTCATCACTTTTCACAGAAACTCTTTTGAGCATTTTGTAAGGGGAGAATGAGAAAAAAGCTTTCACAGGTACATGTACATTTATAGACATGTGCAACGTTCAATATTCATGATAAATGATTACAAAGACTAACATTAAAACACAATAGTCTTAATTACTTAACCCCTTCCATTCCAAGAATGTTATTGTTCTACTAAATGTTTGGATGGAAAATAGCTACTTCATGTCTTCCTCAAACAGAATAAAGTTTATACTTTCTAAATCTTATTCACATATCAAATATACAAAGCCAAAGTCAACAAGTCATAAGAAATACAATGTCAAACACTAAATTTTAATCATGCAAGTTTATCTTAATAATTTTCTATAAATTCTGTGGCACAGTAGTGAGTAATGTCAGCAGCATTACCTATAATGCATACCTAAACCAACATTCCACAGCAAAAAATAAGTATATCTCTAATCAAAATGAGAAATGAAATGTATTTTGTATGCATTTTACACATAAGTTTTCAGAAAAAGACAGGATTCTAAGGTTGATAACATTAGTGTGAAGGTCAAAATACAGGAATCATTCCTAAAAAAGAATGGCTGGGAGCTATAATGTATGAAAGAAGGGCTTGTGACTTCAAAGAAAGAAATTTTTCAAGACAGACTTACCGGATGTGTGGCATCGTGGACAAGCTCGCCATTGACTGCCAAGATGACATCCCCCTCCTCCACAAGACCGCTCTGAGAGGCGGCCTGACCCGCAAACAGCTTCTTGATGCGGATAAGGCACTTCCTGGGGTCGGTGTGGGTGCCCTTGCCTCCCATCACGCTGAAACCAAGCCCCTGAGAGCCCTTGTTGAGTTGTACTTCAAAGGTATTCTCTGGTAAATGGCAAAAAGGTATTCATTCATCCATTAACTCATTTGTTTTTATTCACTGATGAAATATCTTTGTGGTGTACTCTGTTGAGTGCAAGACAAAAAGCTTTAGTATGCTCCTCTTCAACGCAATTTTCCAAATATCCTTGTAAAAAGCAGTCCGAACACAGATACATACAAAGTAAAAATAGTTGCTAATAAAAAAGGAAACAATTAATCTTTTCCTAAATTGTAATGTAATTTTTAAGCTAAAAAATCCTTCAGTTTTATAATTTCTGCAAACACACATGTCACTCTCTTGACAGAAAGAACCCATTTACACACACTATTTCATTTCAACTCAGACTCACATCTTAGTATCAATCACACCTGTGTTTACAGTGTTTTCAATTCGACATTAATAAGATACAGTGCTGGAAAAGCTAACAAAAACGTACAGAAGCAAAAAATATGATGAGTAAATCTGAAAACTTGTCCAAGCACTACAAACCTACCTGTCATAACATTGGTCCTGTGTTCAAGACATGCATCATGGTATTAAGGACCAATGGAACACTGGATGGAACATATTTAATTATTGTGAGCCTGACAGATGGGCAAGAGCAGAAATTTTTGTTTGAATTCCTATTCTTTTTAGTTTTAATTGCAGAAGGTATATCACTGTTAAAAATTTGGACAATGTACTAACAGGTGCACTGTATGATCTGAAATGTGTTGTCTACATGGTACTAAGCACCCCCCCCCCCCCCCCCCAAAAAAAAAAAAATGGTCAAGACTTTAAACTGCATTTTGCTTGATATAAAACCATTGTCTGTGCATCCATTCATGCCATTTTATCAAGCACATGACAAAATCATAAGAGAAGATTTTCCCTCACCTGGAGTAACATAAGGGAGGTTTGGCATGTCGATCTCACTCATGTATCCGGTAGACATCATTGTCTGGGAGAGCATCGTCTGCGTCAGTGTTAGGGCGCCAACACTACTCAAGGTCGAGTTCGGAGACATCGCCTCCTCATTCGGGATGGGGCTGGTGACTGAGATTTGGCTGGCTTGTGACAGGGTTGGGGACGAGGAGCGGGAGGAAAGGGGTGGGGACATGGATGGTGCAGATGGAGGACCATCTTGAATGCTCTCTGATGTGGGTTCAGGGCTCGTGGGAGACTTAATGCCTACTCGAGATACAAAGTTTGCATCTTTCGGAGTACTCTCCATTGGCATCTTTGATTTCACAAGTCTGTGGTCTTGATCGTCTGACCAATCCCCGGCTATGTCGTTATCGCTGAATGACATCGAACCAGACTCTTCGCTCTCTGATTCTGCCGACTCAGAACATGTTTGTGACCTTCGGCTGGAACGTGGTGAGGACTCTGTTCTTCCAAACTGTGTGCTCTCAGTCGGAGCTGGAGAATGGCTGCTTGCTACGCTCACCCATGACTTACGCTTCCCGCTCTTTCTAAGTCCCGTCAGGTGGGCAGTGGGTGTTAATGTATCTGCCTCACGGGTGCTTAACGTTGGTGATGCGATCTCAGCCAGGTAATCATCCACCTCATCGGAATACCCATCCGAAGCGAAAGGGGATTCTGTGATCGAGCCGCGAGATTCCGGACGACCGCCACCATCCTCCGGTACATCAGGCATTTCATTCTCACTCGCATAATCGTCGTCCGTCAGAGGTGGAGTATGAAAGTATTCATCATCCTGCAGCGCCTCGATGGTTGGTGTCGTTGCATGAGACGCAAAGGAAGGCATCATGAGGCTACCACCATCATCTGACTCAGTGTGCTCAGAGTGTATCCCCAGGGAGGCCGCAGAGGATGTTCTCCGGAGGGTATGGCTCGCCTCCAGATCATGATGGAATATGACACCGAGGCTGTTCTTACGCTGTGAAGGGAATCGGGGAGATCCCATTCTGTGTATGTCTGTAGGGGACAGAGCTACATCATCTGAGGAGGGACTGACCGGGGCGTCTGTGTCATCAATACCTGGATCAACTGCAAAATCAGGGAGGGAATCAAGAATGTTGTATTAGCATCATCAATAAAATATTATTTTGCATTGACTGCATGCTTTTCTGTAATAAAAGCTACAATAAAAAAACATCACTTACTTGCTAAAGGAAAATCATTCAATGTACCGCTGTAGTAAATTAAATCCAATGTGGAAGAATCAAATAATTAATTTGAAAATTTATATGAATTCATTATATATTGTACATTTTTGGGCCACATAAAGGATTAGGTGCAATGTTATAAAGAGAATATTCATTTCAGTTTATTTTTTATCTTTTAAAATAAATATAGTTACTGATGAATATTATGCCATTAACCAGGTATTACATTATTTTAACTCACCAATAATCCAATGGGGAAGAACTTTTGATAAATCAAGGAATGCCAGTCCATTTCACTAGTCTAGATTATTTCTACTCTAGTCAAATTTCTGTTAATAACCTTTGTGAATAGCTCAATCTAAACATACAGGCACAACTTAACGCAACTACATTCTACAGCAGAACATGCTGAACATTTTCATGCAACATGTAGAAAATATTTTTAAAAATCAAATATATAAGTCAATATTCTAGATCATTCTATATCTTCAAAGCATATATCTAAAAGACAGAAAACTACATGTAGAAAAGACACTATATGAGAAAAAAAAAATACTATATTGTATTTTATATTCAAAATTAAATGACACAAAATCAGTCTATTTAGTGTTATACTAGTAGTTAACAAGATAACCTATAAAACATACAGTGAGTGAAACTTTTCTCCCTGAATTTATCTCACTAGCTCATTACACCTGGTTTAACACCCACCTTTACCAGACAAGTTTGCCAAATAACAACACAAAAAGATACAGTATACAAAGAGAAATCAAGACCCACATTCCTCAAACAAAATCAAAAAACTAATTTGCTCAAATTTTCCTATATCTGTCTTTTCAAACATTCAATTCAGATTCATGCCTAAAGCCCACCACGCAATATATGACCTGACAATTATCTGAATTTTCGAAGATGTTACTGTGTCATTAGATATGAAAAATTTAAACATGTGTAACCTTCCTCATTTAACCTTCCTCACTGTGGTTCTTACCATTCTGAATTCTCAAATGAAGGGTAAAATCGTAATTGTTGGGTATTGTCGGCCTTCCGCCGGTACAGAGGCCATGATTAACTGTGAATCTTACATATAGTGATATCAGAGTAGTAGCGAGACTGTCGCTGATTTCAAGCCATCTGAAAGACCTACAACACCCAGCCGTTTTTATTTGATTATCTATATGACCATTAGGAACCTCCAGCGGAAAGACTTTATATTTGTAAATTTTTCATATTATCACAATATCTTTCAAAATCAGAACATAGCCAGATCTCATAGAGTGTGCACAAGGCTTCATTCCACCACAGGAGAAAAAGGAAAGTTAATGGTAGATTCAGTAGAAATCTACTTCTATCAAATGTAAACAACATCCATCACAAAGAAATCAAAGTCTCTGGAAAAAGGGTATCTAATGCTAAGGACGGGGAAAACTGTTATACAGAGAGTTCTCTTCATTCTATAAACATTACATACTTTTAATATCAAAATTTTCCTTGAAATAAAATATGAAACAAGTGAATGAGTAAATTACGCAATGCGTAATAAATGTCCCCGCCGGAAGTGCAGATCTGTGGAAATTAACTAGCCTGAAACTTAAAACTTTAGTGAATAAAATAATAATGTTACTGCATGCAAAAGAAGAGAATACCAACAATGCATGTATACAACTGAAATATAAAACATGAAAACATTATGAACCTTCAGCATTTTGAATAAATTTGCATAAATTTGCATGAATAATGAATTTCAAAATTCTGTGTAGAAGTTTGGAAGCCCCCACCCAGCCCTACCAGATAAAACAATCGGAATCAAAATCCGATGTGAAATAGAGGAGAAGTAGCATTTTTCGTCAATTTTGAATAAATTTGCATAAATTTGCATAATTAATGAATTTCAAAATTCTGTGTAGAAGTTTGGAAGCCCCCACCCAGCCCTATCAGATAAAACAATCGGAATCAAAATCCGATGTGAAATAGAGGAGAAGTAGCATTTTTCGTCAATTTTGAATAAATTTGCATAAATTTGCATAATTAATGAATTTCAAAATTCTGTGTAGAAGTTTGGAAGCCCCCACCCAGCCCTATCAGATAAAACAATCGGAATCAAAATCCGATGTGAAATAGAGGAGAAGTAGCATTTTTCGTCAATTTTGAATAAATTTGCATAAATTTGCATAATTAATGAATTTCAAAATTCTGTGTAGAAGTTTGGAAGCCCCCACCCAGCCCTATCAGATAAAACAATCGGAATCAAAATCCGATGTGAAATAGAGGAGAAGTAGCATTTTTCGTCAATTTTGAATAAATTTGCATAAATTTGCATAATTAATGAATTTCAAAATTCTGTGTAGAAGTTTGGAAGCCCCCACCCAGCCCTATCAGATAAAACAATCGGAATCAAAATCCGATGTGAAAAAGAGGAGAAATAGCATTTTTCGTCAATTTTGAATAAATTTGCATAAATTTGCATAATTAATGAATTTCAAAATTCTGTGTAGAAGATTGGAAGCCCCCACCCAGCCCTATCAGATAAAACAATCGGAATCAAAATCCGATGTGAAATAGAGGAGAAGTAGCATTTTTCGTCAATTTTGAATAAATTTGCATAAATTTGCATAATTAATGAATTTCAAAATTCTGTGTAGAAGTTTGGAAGCCCCCACCCAGCCCTATCAGATAAAACAATCGGAATCAAAATCGGCCAAGAAATGATGGAGAAGTAGCATTTTCTAACATTTGAGCACACACGGACAGACGGACGGACGGACGGACGGACGGACGGACACACACACGCACACACGTACGGAGCCCGTTTCATAGTCCCCTCGCGAACTTCGTTCGGCGGGGACAAAAAACAATATCAATTGGATTGCTAGATCTAAAGGAGGTTAACAACATGCAAAATAAGAAAAAAATCAAATGTTAGAGAAAACATCTAAGGGAAATAAGAAATCTACAAATGAGACAGTCATTACAGAGAGACCTCTACATTCTACTGCAAATTATGTTATACTCTTCTACGTTTACCACTTCTGATGAAACAAAAATAAAAAGCCATGCGAAGGAGTTCCACACTCTCTACAGGTTACTTCTCCACAGCAGGCAAAACACCGAAATATAAAAAAGAATCTTGGAATTTACTTTGCTCTTTCTTTGTAGGATCACCTTTAATCTCTGGAGGCAACATAGCTGCCACAGAGGGCGCCATTGAATGTTGCTCCATGACCTGTGTACGTGCTACAGGTTCCTCGATAGTCATCTGGTCATTCCCGCTGACCGCCGCATCGTCGTCGTCATCATCCCAGCCTGTTTCGTACTCCTCGTCCGCAGTGCCAAGGTCTAGGTCTTCATTTTCCGTGGCAAAGTCAGTTTCATGTTGTTCTTCATTTGCCGCTGGACTGATGTCTGCGTTCGATCAATTGTAGGTAGAATAATTAAATCATCATAAATATTTCATGTCTAAGTGAGCAACTAACAAAAAATCTCATCTCCATGGTGCAAAATAGCCCATAAAACCCCCCCCCCAAAAAAAAAAAAGCAGCAACCAACTTAAGATATTTGAGGTACATGTACAGTGTATGTATCACTATCTGTAGATACAAATAGCTCATTATTATTTTACAGGCTTTCAAATGACACAACCTTGAATAAATATACGAAATATTACTACATGTCAGGCAAGCTAAAGCAGGGCCAAGGAAGATATGTCCACTTTAATACTCATGTATGCATAAGATACTTCTAAAATGACTGGTACATGGCTGGATGAAACAATATGAAACAAAGGAATTTACCTTCCTTTCCTGCTGAACCTGTCTTCTGTTTGGCACCGGTGTCTGGTTGCACCCCACCACCACCACCACTCTTATCTCCATTACCCCCTTTGGGTATGGCACTCCCTTGCTGCTGCTGCTGCTGCTGTGGCTGGTGTAGAGGCTGTTGGAAGTGGACCGGTGTTGGAGGAAGAGCGCTAGTGGCTGCCGGGGGGATGCCACGCTCAATAACCAGGGTGCTGACATCCTTGGCACGACGTAGGATCTCCACTGCCTGTTTGTGAGTGACCTGGGTCAGAGAGGACCTGTTGACCTCCAGCAGCCGGTCACCTGATCAGGTTCAGAGAATGGAGGGCAGATATCATTTCAGTATCATTGGTAAAAGTCATGTAAGCCTTTTCTTCAACAGCAAGTGCCTGTATGTTTCCATTTACATTACATGTCAAAAAACCTTTCCACATGCTAGAAGAGCATGGATTACACAGGAAAATGTTTTATACTAACACAATTTCATCTTTGCTCTTGAAATATCTAATATGACTTTTGATTTGGAGTCCCATATGTGCACGTTTGGGTTATTCAGTATCTGAGAGTTTTATATCTTGAATGAAATAGAAATCTATAGTTGATTACCAGGTGAATTCCAGACTGTTACATAATTGCCAAAAATACGAAATGGTGATATTGACCTTTGAACTAGATGTATGCTGCAACAATACGTCCTAACCTTACCTGACTTGATGCGACCGTCTACATCTGCTGCTCCTCCTGGTACCATGGTTTTGATGTAGATGCCTCCATGCTTCACACTCGTGTTCACACCACCCTGTGAAAGTATGATAAGACATAGAGGTCAAAGTTCGTTGAGCAGTGTTGTGTATCCTTCCACTGTTAGGTTATTTCTATGTGAATTCACACTCAACAATCACGACTCACACTCAAAATTCACATTCACAATGGCACATGCACATGTACTGACAACAATAAAGATATTGTCTGATAGCCAGCCAGAACGGCATTAACCCTTTCAAGACAATTGACCACATTTTGTGGTTTGGCTCAATAACTTCTGATTCAGAGCCCTGAAAAATATACCAGATACATGAGTAGAAAGAGCAAAAATTTCTGCACACAATGTGTCCATTTTTGTTACATGACAATATTGCGTTTGATCCCAGGAATTTTAAAAAGGAGAATAAGATTTAAAATCCTTAAATTGGCAACACATTGAGAGGTTCAAGATCATTGTTTTTTATCAAAATTGGCAACTTTTTCAACTTGTCGCCAATTCTTTTAACCATGTATATTGTTTTCAAAGATATTACCCCTTATTACAATCTTGTAGTACTAAAAGAAAAATATTATTGTTGCCAATTTGAAGAACAGAATGTGATCAATTTAGCCCTGAAATAATTCCTGTCCTGAAAGGGTTAATTCTGTGTTCAATTAGACAGTATAGTACAGTCAAACAAATATTTTTACAAGAACTATCTAATCATGAACATGCAGGCAATGCTCAGTGGCTATTATTCGTGAGACATACATGTAGATGTATTTATTACACTGCTATTGCTTTAATGAACATAGAACCTCTCTGGGCGATTTATTTCAGGTTGCATGATTTTAGACAATGACATATGCTAACAGTTCCAAAGCTCTGATCATCATTTCCCCCCTCACCGTGACACTGATGCCCAAGGATCCGTTCACTTTCTTCAGCTGGACAGTATACTTGTCTCCAGGAAGCAGGTCCAGTCCCTCGCTTGCTTCCTGCACCTCTTCATCCAAGTTCTCCTCCTGCTCCGCCTCGGTATTATCCACTTCTGTCTCCATTGCCCCCGGTGCTGTCGCCGAGGTCAGCTTGTCGCTAGATGGCGACATTGCAGTCACCGTCGACGCTGTTGCAGTAATGGGAGGGGATTCAACACCAGTGCTGATTTTGCTGAAGTTCAGTTTGGGTTTGTTTTTCTTCTCATCCATGTCACCGAAGAGGTCCTCCATGTCAGAGCTCTCAGGGGTTGTGACCTTTGAACCATCGTCATCGTGATCAAGGTCATCCCATTCATCGGCAGACTGGTTGTCAAGGATGCCAGCACTTGTTGGTTCATCCTTGTCAGTTCGTCTTGAATGGAGATCCTATTGCAATGAAAGGTGATAAAAAATAGACAGTAATGTGCAATTACACCACTGAAAGCTGAACTAACCAGCATTGAATTACCAAATCTGACAGACTTCCAAATCATAGTATAAGATGATAAATAATACATGTAAATCTCCATAGTAGTTTTGGTATGATTTCATTTGGCCAAGTTCACCGGAGAGATTTTGAAAACAGCTGACAGACTATAGAAACTACAAAATCTAAAAGAGTACATGTAAATCAAGCTTACCTCTGTTGTCATTCTGGAAACATCTTCATCCCTCTCAGTTATCCTTCCTCTATCATCCTCCTCCTCCTCAACATCATCATCATCCTTAACCCCCTTCCTCTTCACAATCTTTGGCTTCCCCACAGTTAGGTACCGCCCATGCTTCCCTTCCCCATTCCTCTCCTGGTCTGAATTCAAGCTGTAGTTGGACCCGAAGCTCTCTGGGCGTCGCCGTGGCTTTGTTGGCGGGAACTGCTTGCTGCGCAACTTGGGGGAGTTGTCGCTGGCCGAGGATTCATTGGGGATATCCTGGATGTTGTCTAGGGAGCCTTGGGATTGGTGTTTTGCTGCGTGGGGTGTGGAATGGGCATTGGCAGGGTGGTGCACATTGGCATAGACAACCTCTGTGCTCGGTGTAGAAGACAGTTTGGAATTCAGTCCTGAAAAATATACAAAAGCGATCAATCAAATCTTCAAATGCCTTGAATCCTGAAAGTCAACATTATTCAGGCTTATCATTCAATCCCTACAGTGCCAACAATTATATCATAAATGCACCTCAAATGACATAACTTTGAGACACTTATTCCAATATGGTGCATTTTTACATTGTTCATATTGATGCAAAGATTGTATCACGCTATCTGACTTCAACTTCAATGAACCCATTTTGAATTTCAGGAAGAGAGACAAGCTTCGCTTTACAAAAGAAATAGTATATTCAGTATCGAAACTTGGGCAGTTTAAAGAGACTGCAGCACTGTCAGGTTTAAAATAATTGTGAATTCATAAAGTCCATCCATCATGTACAGTATGTTGACAATAAATGCACCAATAATGTTGATTCAACTTTCAATCTTCCGCATGCAAAATAGTTCCAATTGACGTTCCTAGAAATCCCTATTCAGATTAAGACTGGTGCTAGGACATACCTGACTTTGGCTGTGAAACGATCAGCTGAACAACCTCTGGTGCATTTTTGATGATATCCACGGCAACCCGATGCCCCACCCCCTCCAGACTCTGACCATTGATGGAGATGATGCGGTCCCCAACGTGAAGCCTTCCATCCCTGTGGGCGGGGCCATGAGGCTCGATGGACCGGACGAAGATACCCAGGTCTAAGCTCCGGGAGTTCTCTCCTCCGACGATAGTTAGGCCTAGGAAGAATTATCATCATTATTGTTAGTAAAATTATTCATGAGAGACATAATTCAGAGAGGCAATGAATCTGTAATACAAAGTTGAGCAGTACATTAGATTTCTCAGAGTCATTACCAAAGGACACTTTGTATGTGAAGAATAGGGTTAAGGAATCAAATAGATTTTAAGGTAATATTTATTGGTAATCTCAACACTGGAATTTCATTTCATGAATACTTGTATGGCTAGGCAGAATATTTCAAAACGTGCATTCTATCACAACTCTTGACAAATACATGTATATATCTTCCCCAAGGCTCACCTGATTTATAACATAAGCAATATATATATTCTGGGTTTTTTTTTTACATACAAACGATCCTCATAAGTGCATGCAGTAGCTAATCCCTAGGCACCGAAGAAAGAAGCATCCACAAATTTCAATCAATTTGTAGACTGGTCACGCAGTACAATTAATTTTTCTTTAAATTGATTAATTCTGGAACAAAGATCTACCTGCCTTGGCCCATAAGGCAGGTTGAAGTAACACCAACTCAACATTTATGGCTACTTACCAAGTCCCTTCTGTTGACTCTTCTTGAGAGTGACTATGATGATATCCCTCTCAGGACGCTCAGAAGGCGGCAGGTCTTCTAGACGCTCCCTGAGGGAGTCACTGATGGACTCATCTTGATCCAACGACTTCCGTGATTGTGCCTTACTTCCGTTGAGGATGCTTGTACCTAAAGAAATGGAATGTTCAAAATTCACTCAGGAAAGTAGAGGTCCACTTAAATTCTAAAATTTGATATATTTCCACACTGATTGGATAAGAAATCTTGTTAAAGACACCAAATGCAGCATACACTGGACAGGCATGCACCAGAAACAGTCATTCTGACACTGGTGCGTGTATACCCCTTTCAAAAATAACCCAGATAACCCCAAAATAACCCACGCAATGGAAAGATGATTGGCAAAATATGCTCCTTTGTCAAAATGCTGCAACTTTACAAGCCACTACATTTCCCTAAGCTAATTGTACCTAACTGACTGGGAGAGGGGACAAAGCTGTATTTATTAGAGGCATCATAGTAGCAATTAAAATGGAGCAGAATTACTTTAGATACTGGGATGCAACAAAGGTAAACAACCTGCGGCAAATGTAAATCCACTCTTCCTTTCTGTCATAAACACCAATCTGCTTCTAGAATTGAGAACTTCAATATTTTCCATGGCTATCTACCCATCTCAAGACAAATCATAAGAATGAGTCACTTACCTATGACATATAGTTTCTCTGTCTCTCTAGGTCCAATCTCAGCATAGCCACTCTCTTCTCCTCTAATCTTAGGGGTCCTGCTAAAATTCAAAAAAAGATTCCTGTTTAAAATATCATCATTCAAAAAAATAACAAAACTGATGAAAGATATACCATATCAAAATTTTACAACTATACAAATATATCAATATTCTGTTTGCAGTATATCCTAACAATAAATAATAATCTACTGTTCAATACCCACAGCATCGTATGGAGATATATTTTATTAATCACATCTATGTTTTAATTCAGTTTTATTGAAACAGGGTAGCCTACATGTATCTTCAATGGTTAAAACAGTGTTTGACAAGAGGGTACTGCACAAACAACACCTTCATCAAAATGTACAGATATACCATTACCTTTTATTTTGTTTGCTCTTCTCTCTGTTTTCTTTGATGCTCTCTATAGTTGCATAGGGAGGGTCATCTAGAATATCTCGCGACCCCTGCCTTGACCCTGATCGCGACCTTGGCTGACCCCTGTTGACCTCCTCATATCCGTTTTCTACATAACCGTTGCCATCGTACTCATCTTGGGGTTGCTGGCGCTCACGGAGCACGCGCTGACGATTGACATTTGACCTTGAGCCTGTTGCCTGGTTTCTGTATGGCTGATTCATTTGATTTGACCTTTGCTGTCTGTTGACCTCTGGTATTGATGGTTGAGGGCGTCTTTCTGGGCTCTGTAAATTTTTTGAGATAATATGCCATATGGAATAAACATAAGACCACATGCAACAATGTATATCACATTACCTGACCTTTCCTTCAACTACCATAAATAAGTCGCCACAGAACAACTGCAAGAATCGTTTGACTTAACCTTATCAAATCTCATGAAAAGTAGGTCAAATATATTAAAAAGCTACAGAATGAACATAACAACAGGACCTTGATTATGGAAATTATAGTGACTTCCAGTTAATTTCACACAAAAATTGTGGGGCTTCATTGGTAAATTTAAAGTCAACGCTAAAGCCAGAAATGTCACTACTTGTTATGAGCATTCTTTTTCAGAAAACCTTTTGAGGTGTCTGCAAACAGCAGTCACTGAAACAAAACAGTATAATCAGAATATAACTTAATTAATGCAATACCTTGCTCTGAGCAGGAGGTGGTCTTCCAATCCTGACCTCCTCGTAACCTGATGTTGACCTCTTGGCCTCAGGCATCCCATGATGCCTCATGCTATCAAGGGTATAAGAGGATGCACCAAGTTCGCTGGGGACAGATCCCATCATGCTCTGTTCACCGTCGCTGTACTCAAACTCATCATTTGGCTCGTAGTGGTTGGCGTAGCGTAATGAGCCACTTGCTAGGCTATAGGACTCTCCCTCCATGCCGTAATCTAAGAATTGATAATAAATTATAGTTTGACACATTATAACATAAATTTTAGCCCAATGAAAACTAAACTCAAGATAACTTGTGATAAAATTTATCTTATGTAAGCCTGTAAGAATCTTTAATGAGCTGTCAAGATACATTGATAATTCTGTATCAAATTAACATGGAATGAATAATCCATTAATAACATAATTCTTAATGACAGTGAAATGTATAGGCTACTTATTCCATAATCATTATCACATCAATTTCTCACATAAAATCTTCTGTAATATATTCTAACTGAAAACTTACATGATTCTCTTAATGTATTCATAAATGTTTACTAATCTTGGTGTATGTATTCAAATCAAAAAATCAATTAACTTCTTCCCCTTCTTATATGGACATTTTCCTCAGAATTTTTTGTCTACTTTTGCAGAAGGCTTGCATCTCTGATACATGAATCTGAAAAACAACTTACCATTCTGGAATTGATGAGCAATGTTAGTCTTTGTTCTCACAGCCATGTGAAATCTATGCTGGGACTTGCAGAGCTGTACCAAATAGCGACCCCTGTGGCAAATAATATGGAAATTTATATAAATAATTAAACAAAACAAAAACAGAAAAAAGAGCAATGAATACATCTTAATATACTGTATTCTCATTTCTCCTTTTTGGGGAGAGGGTGAGAATCTTGAATATTATATTATACAATAAAAGGAATCACTTTCAAAATGGAAAATCAACAGAATAAAGAAAGTGAAATTATATTTCCTTTCTGCGACCATCCCCAAAATGCTCTGAATCAAATCAGTTTAAACAAAAAATAAAACCCCTCAAATATAGATAAAAAAACAATACGCATTCTGATGAAATTCCTTTGCAAACATCTAGTTTTGTAACCTTCTCGTATGTAGACCAGTCTTCCTTCCTGCACATAATATTATGCTGTTTTAACAAAATGACACCTGAAATAGCATTTTCCTTCATTTTTCTAGATGACATTGTCAAAATTCAAGTCCACTCTTCTGTACAATAAGGTTAAAGAATAGAAGATTAGGTTTACTGAACGATTTATTTTCCCACCCCAATTTCAAAACTATTCACAGAAATTGTAATTGTACATGTACTTACTTTTTGTAACTCTCAGTGAAGTGCACAAACTTCATACCAGTTGCATCATAGGGCTCAACAATGAATTTCCTTCTCTGTAAAACAAAGATAATGTTATATTACAGAAATGGTTACCGACATTTTGTATGTATACTATCTTCTACAAAATTTTGCACACTCTTTGGTTAGGATTGTTCATATATTCTTGGACCTTGAAATGCAAAGGCCTATCCCTAGCACCAACGACTATTTTCTTTAAAAAATAAATTCAAAATCACACAGTCTATATTTGTAAATTGTGTGTAATAAGAGGTACATGTATATGTTCATATGTACAATATATGCACCTGAGAAATACAATTTTGTCCCTTTGTATTCATTCCTTTCAGTAACAAGTATACTCTATACTTATATTATTCAGCAATAAAAGAGAAAATACTAGATTGTAAATAGATGTCAGGCACTAATATATGAGCAGATGAAGACAGGAAAATCTATTCCATTTCAAATTATCAGTATTCTGCGACAATTACTCTCTACTCACATCAAATGCAATCTTCTTTGTCTTATTCCACGGATGAGCATGGACCTGTTTACGTGCTTTACCGCTCCTCTCATAGACGATGATACCGCGGGTACAGACCCCCAGCCACACCCCTCTGGAGTTCTCCTTCTTGTTGTGGGTCACTCGGTGGAAGTGGATCCCATACTCGGGTAACTTTCTTGCTTCCTAATTTAAAAGAGAGAGATTAAAACAGAATTTGTTAGAAGAATACAAACAAAATCTATAAAATTGATAAAGCAAAATCTAAATTTAGAAAACTGCTACCATTCAATGCTGCTACAGCTTTCTTGTTCCTACCAAGATATTATCACCACAACAATGACACAGTGAAGAAGTAACATGCATTTATTTATTATTTATAGTTTTTTTAGAATTTGAGAGAAAACATTCTTCTATTAGAAAACATAAATTTGATAATGGCAAATAACATATTTTACAAAATACAACTTAATCAAAATTACTAGTTCTGTGTATATAAATGATGTTTATACATGTACATGTACTTTAATCTAAACCATTTTAGTCTACAGTACATTACAGGCAAAGGACAATAAACAAATTCTCAAGCTAAAATGCATTTGACATTGTACGTGGCATTGCAATTTCCAATAAGAGCATTTGATACCAAAGAAGGAATAGCTTGTATCAATTCCATACCATCAAAAATTCAAATTCAGCATCCACATCCGATATCCCTTTCTGAACTTCATGTATTAAAGGCAATCTATCCCTAATGTTTGCCACTCCGATTGACTCAATCACGCCTGCTGCGACATAGTGCTCTGGTAAAAAGTAGTTCCGGGAAGTACTGGCATCATGATCTCCCATCTCTGCCTGGAGCGCTAGGGCAGCAAGCTGTAAAGCGGCTCTCTCGTCACATTTGGTTCTCTCCTCCAAGATATCTCTACGCATTTGCAAGTAGTACTGATGTCTTGTTAGTTGATCCCTGAAAAAAACGATATACAAAGATATTCAAAGATTCCAGGAATGACAAAATACATGTAAAGCAGATTCAGAAATTTAGTCTATTGAGTTGATGCACAAAGACCTCCTGCATATGTATGGCACAGGGTGAATTCAAAGATTCACTTCCTCATTCCATCCCCAAACAATAGCGTCAAAAAGGACAACGGTATTTTCATTGTCAACTCTGAGGACAACCTTCAGTTTGGTGTTAATTCATTTCACCTGGGATGAAAAAAAAGGAGGTACAGATAGATTGCAGGTACATTGTAAATATCTAGTGGACCTAATGTATGGCTTTAAGTCCTTTCCTGAATTCTAGATAAAAAACACAGGTGTTATGCCTAAGCATACACCAGGCAACAGTTCACTCAATTTAGACCAAGGGTAAACAACTTTGAGTATTCTCACCTCAGCAAGCTGACATTCTCAACATAGTACTTGACCCGGAAGAACACTGTGAACTTCTCCTTTGACCCGACCTTCTTTGACCTCTTCTTGGCCTCCTCACGCCAGGACTCCGGTCCCACCTTATAGAGTTTGGTATCAGGGTCTATGAAGAGATACTCCCCCTCTGATTTCATAGAAAATTAATCATGGAAAAAAAAAATGCTCTGAATATTACACGTACATTTTATTTGGCTATGCCCTTGATTTGAAATCGAAACAACAAATTTCTTGAATTTGCACCTAGCACTTCTTGTACAACAAATGAAATAACAGTGCATGTATATATTGTACAAAACCATTCACTATGGGTTTACGAGTAATACACTCTCAAATATAAAATATTATTAATCAAAATTGACAATGCAGACTACATGTTTGACAAGAAAAATCCCCATAACCTTATATTTTGGACAAACTAAAGCCCAGAGCAAAGGTCTCTCGAGTATGTCGCATTACCTACCTTTAATATAGGCAAGGCCAAAGTAGGACCTTTCATTGAGACCCAGGTGTGATGCAATCAGGTCAAACAGCTCTTCACCTGAGGTCCCAAGGTCACATAAAAGGTCAAGTCTGCGGCCGTTGAGCATGACTGCCGTGACCCTCTTCTTCTCTGGAGGAATCTTACCAGCTTTGCTCTGCATAAGAAAAAAAAAATGGAAGAAGTTACAAAATGATTTACTAGTCAGGAGAAAAGAAGCTTTCTTAACATTTTATAGTGAGCCTGAAACAGAATAAATTATCCTCAGCTTCACACTTTAACCATAATATTGTTTTAACTTCCACACTTAAAGGGCAATAGGGAATGACATGGGGAAGAGTTGTCAAATAAAATCATCTGCACCCTGAACATTCACCCTCTCCCCTCCCGACAGACATGTATATATCCAAGTGTAAACAACCCTCAAAAATTCTTGAAGATTATACACATTATTCCATAAGCACTGCAGATATAGCTTGATCCTCTTCAAGGGAAGCTTGAGTTCTGGGAAATTTAAAATATAATTTGTGAGCTTTCTAATTCTTTTTATGTTAGTTTGGAAGATTATCATAGTAGATACATCCCCTGAAAAGGATTGCTCTCCATATGCTCTCACATTCAAAATATGACAAGAAACAGCTGAAATGTTTGGGCCGAACATTTTTGTGTAGTCCCATATACACATTTCTGTGCGCAGTGCATGTGACTCTCAGCAGGACTGTGTCAATTTCTTATCATTTTGGTGATTCCAAAACCTTACAGGATACACCAATTCCTATTTGCTCTATAATCAACCATTCCAATTGCTTTGAGACAGTTTCTTTCACAATTCAATCTCATGACCAGAACTCAACTTTATCTTCAATTTCAATGATTTTGTTCAAATAAAGAGTGCTTCAGTCATGGGTACTGATAATTTTTTTTTTAAAGTATAATATCAATATATGACATACACAGCATACACTTTTTGATCCAGCACTATACTGAAGTACTCACTAACTAGACCTACATCTGATCACAAACCTCTGAATATTTTGCTTATAGCACTCACCAAAAATGAGATCGGCATCGTGATTGATTCATTTGGCTCACCACTCATTACCACAAACTCTGGTCCAAAGAATTTCTGACAAGAAAAAAGAAAAGGAAAATTAAAAAGCAATAAGTAAACATACAATCATAATTTATTTTGGATAATTATACAAGATATATTCATATGCAGGATTAGAGAACTTGTATGGTTTGACAGCTAGGTTAAAATTAGATTTATGCATTAAACACACACATTTTCCTGCATTGCAATACAATTTTCATTACAATGTAGCCCGGCTACTTTGACAAAATTTGATTAACTGCAAGGCTTTCCCCATAAGATGTACACGTTGAATGAAACTGCTGATTAAAAAGAGAGTTATTCCTAACATCACCCTGGCAACCATAAAAAGAAAAGCCCTTCACATAAAAAAAATGAAATCCTTACTTTTAATTTCTTCCTAGAAGGCAAGGTGTTTCTCTTGAGTTCGTTGCTAGAGGGCGCCGCCTGTAACCTTCGCTCCAATGAGGGATCCCTGTTGGACACCCCATCGAACTGGTCCACCCGCTGTTGGTGGACATTGGGTACGCTTCTGCTCTGTCGCTGAGGAGAGGAGCTCTGCAGGCCATGGCCGAAGGGCAGTGACCCTACTGACGAGTACTGGGAGTACTGGTCTGGATGGTAGCTCCCTGTTGAACAAAAAAATGCCAAATGTGAGAGCATCGTGGTATAGAGGTTTATTCACTTGACTCTCAATCAAAAGAAGGTTCAATTTTTTTCCCCAGTGCATATTTCCTTAGACAAGGCATTTTATATACAGTTGTCTCTCTCCATCCAGGTTTTACATGGGTACCTGGCAGGATTTATTTGTTGAAATACCCCTTCCACTCACAACAGCTGCCAGAGCTAAGGGTAGGTTAATAATATAATAATAATACCTGCATTTATATGGCGCCTTTCCAGTTAGTATAACTGATCAAAGCGCTTTACAGTGTATTATTACCCCGGTCATTGGATCCAGTTACGATTCTGCACTTATAGTGCACATTCTCCACTCCACTAGGGAGCATTCCAGTCTGGCGGCCATTTCACAGGCGCACATATACTATTCCAGTCACAATGACATCAACATCCTACCGGGTACCCACTTAACACCTGGGTAGAGAGTGGCAAATGTAGATTAATGCCTTGCCAAAGGACATTAGTGCCGCGGCGGGACTTGAACCGCGAACCATGTGATCCACAGTCCGGTGACGTATCCACTAGACCACGACACCAAACACCTTTGGAAGCGGATGCTACATCATAATGTAATAATACTTTTGTAAAAATTTAGTTGATTTATACATCTTCATCATTTTGATTATGATCAGTGTTAAGCCCTTTTTTATTTGTTATTGATATTTTGTATGTTCATAAGCTTCTTTAATATTTGTTGTATTTTACTGTAAATATGACAATTTCAATCTTTGGACTTTTGTCATGTACTTTTTCTAATAAAACCAAAATTTAATTGAATTGAAGTGAATGATATAATGGATAATCATTATGAAATGGTGCAGTCAAAGGCATGAGGCAAATGAATAAATAATCTCATAAGATTTACGGGTACACAGTATCTCAATATTGATTTATATGAGGCTTTCAAATTATGTTTTCCTAAGATTATTTTTAAAACAGAATGAAATACCTCAAAAACATACTTTCCTACTGACCTACATCCACATTTTTCAAAATGTATGTAATATTTATGTGCCCTCATCATATATTTTTGCAGGTATATTAGCTTTCCACATGAAAATCATTGCTCTTGTTGTTATCAATATGTGTAAAAAAAAAAAAAAACTACAAAAACTATACCTTGTCTTGCAGACTCAACAGAGGTCAGAGATTTGTAAGACCTTGCCTCTGACCTCCCATCTCCATATTGGCTTTCGTCCTCCGTCATGGTGTCTGTCTCACTCTCGTAGTCCGATACAGACCTTGTCAGTTCTTTCCCATAATGTGGTCGAAGGCCAAGTTGATCCCGAAGACGACCAAGCCTTTCCCGCCTCTCTCTCAACCTCTCGTAAACCAGATTTGTTCTGCTGGACCTGCTTCGCGGTGGGGGTGACCGTTGCTTTGATCGGCTGCTCGGCCTGTCCGGCATTGACTCGTATCCCCGTGACGACATGGAATGTGTTTTGGAATGTTTTGACTCGGAGCGGCGTGAATGACTGCTCTTTTCGCTCAATGCTTGGTAACCGTTTGATTTTTCTGTTCGATTGGCTGGCGAGAATATGTCAGACATGTGATATGAACGTCCTTCACTGCGATTGCCGTGAGAGCTTGCATTAGGTTTGTGTGAAGCATCCCTACGGCCCGATCGCTCATCCAACAATTCGCGTGAGCTGCGTGTCGAGCGGCTACGTGGTAACGAGTCCTTGTAAGAGCGCACGTCTTCGTAACTACATGTATCCTGAGAGTCCATTGTGCTGCTGCTGAGGTTGGAGTACCCTCCGCGTCTGTGTTTTGATTTTGATCCTTTCCTGGAGTCGGGTTCGTCATGATCTCGCATGGTGCGCTTGTGCTTGTGGTCGGTGGAGTCACTGGAGTTGAGTTGCTGGTGATTTCGCTTGCCAGGACTGACTCGACCTGTTAATAGCAAAAGGGTTTGTACATCACTCTAGAGCAAGAAATCTATAACATTTTAGAAATTTCTCTTCATTAATTAAACAGTGATATAAATTAAATGTTTTACCCGTTACACTGACTTTGAACATTTTCTTGAAAACAAAGCACTGTTGATCTCAATCAGTAGCTATTTCTTTGACTTTGTCAGGAGTGTCAGGGCACGTAAAAGTGTCTGACTTTTCATCAACAACAAATGTTATTCTGAAAGTTTGACTCAATATCTAAATCAGGCAGTGTCAATTATAGTTTTTATTTGTCAGGTAACATGGTCATAAAGAAATGCCCTTTTTACTATACAAAGGAAATTGTCTTGCATTTCGCTCTATAAATTTCATTACCTGATCGCCTGTGTTCCGGTGACCTGCTACCAGACATGGGTGACCCTGTTACCGTGGAAACACTGTTGTTTGTATTGCTATTGAAGCTGTCTGCCATTTGATCCAGCTGTTACAGAGAAATGCATACAACGTCCACACATCAATATTTAACAGATGACAGAAAAAGTAAACAAATGATCTAATAAGAGAGCCAAATGCAAATGTATAATGTAAGTTGAAATGGGAGAATACATGCATATATTTTGCATGGAAGGCTGAGTCACAAAAATACCTTTAATCTACAAAAGAGAAATGAAGACCTATGAGGATTACAAAAGGTTACTGCATATGTGGTTGCTAATATCCCATATATATTTATATAAATATATATATATACATGTATATATACTGTAGAAATATTATTGTGCAGGATTGTGTGTGGGCTTGAAAGAAATTCTGCAAAATATCTTTCTGCTGATATCCCAGGAGCAAACACTGATATTACAATATACAATTATTAAATATAAGTAATATCAATATCTGCAAAAATATAAAAGACAAATGAAAGAATTATCATAATTTCATATATTTTTTATTGTTGTAAACTTGTTCGAATCAACAAAAACAACAGAGCTCCTCAAGATAAGCACTCTTCATCCATCTTGTTTTGAAGACTGCTTAAATCTTCCCCAGACCAGAGACAGCATTTACTGGAATGAACTCTACAGTCTATATTTAAATTAGTTCATCAGTGAAAACATACAACTTATTTTCATCTGGATGAAATTTCAACAGATCATTGATTGAGATACCCTTCAATGTTGTAAAGTGTAATGATTTTCTTCTCTCAACTTACAGCAAATATGCTCCCCAGTACAATCTTACTCAGCTGGATGATATGTCGGGCATATGGCATCCCATAACCAAGGCTCTGGGCATGGATAGTGCAAGCCTGAATGGGGAAAAGAGAAAAAAGGAGAATATGTGTATTTCGATAAATTACATATTTAAGCACCAGGCTATTTTTTAACAGTCTCTCTCATATATTTTGTAAATACCTATACTTCCTCAATGTGTGCTAACTTTCTTAAGTTTGAATGTTCATAAGACAAATTTCATGATGTGGGAAAAACATCCACCCAGCTGAAAGAGTACCAAAATAACCTGGCCTTTTCAGGTTAAGGACATATTAAAAAGTTCCATGTCACAATACTGTATAAAGTGATCAAATTTTTTTTCTCTTTCTATGTCTTCTGAAAGCA
Source organism: Heliocidaris tuberculata (assembly GCA_025618425.1). Lineage (NCBI taxonomy): Eukaryota > Metazoa > Echinodermata > Echinoidea > Camarodonta > Echinometridae > Heliocidaris > Heliocidaris tuberculata. Next base: position 8,831,314 of record CM046851.1, read on the forward strand.
TTTTATTCAAGTACTTGAGGAAATCTCCATTATCACCTTTAAATGTCATTTTTAAAGGAATATATCAACTATGATTGGGTTTTTTTAATGTCCCAAATACTTAGGATAAATATTTCCTCATAATCCCCCAAAGATACCTCCAATATCTGTACTAGTGCTAGACGTGTCATTGGGTTGTTGTCTGACATGCCCATCAACAAGGTCTGCAGGGTTGAACTGATGACTGCACTGCTGTATGGGATACGCATGTAGTCGGAAGCCCAGAACAGAGATTTGCCTAGAGCATAGATGTACATCTACAGGGAGACAAAAAGACATCAGCATGTATAAGAAAACAGTACTACCTGTACATCGTCATTAAAATAAAATAACCATTTCAGATAAAAATATGACACTTGTCCTCTTTGACTACTAAATTCTCACCTTCCCACAAGTTTGGTACAGGAACAATCCGATTCCTGTAGGCAAGCCACAATATTAATTAATAAATAATTACAGTGAAACCTTATAAAGACCGCTCAAGGTAGACAAGAAGGCGGTCTTTATGAGCAGGTGGTCCTTATGTATAGGTTCCTTTAATACATGTTTCAATGGAAAACACTGTTCAAGGGAAACAAAAATTATTGTCTTATAGACAGGTGGTCGCTAAAGCAGGTTTCACTGTACTATGATCTCATATACACATACAATGTATGGTAGCCGTTCACTGGTAGACATTTGTAGCATGAAACCGACATGTACTTAAGGGCTGCATGGTTTGTATCAATTGTCATTATGACAGGTGATATCAATTATACATAGCTAATGACATCTCATCTAATTATTGGAATAAATGCATACGAGAACCAGAAGTGATTAGGAATAGTCCAATTTCATATCTGTACAAGGATATCAACACTTTTTGTCACAACAGGGCCCTAAAAAACATGAGATCCCTTGGTAGTTTTTGTTATATGAACTAAATACGTCTCATGTGGCCTTTTGGGTTCAATTAGTGCACTTACATGTATTTATACATACATGTAGGCAGGTAAAATGTAAACAATTGCTTACTTTCTCAACGGCAGCATTTGAGAATGACCCTTGACCTCCGATTCCTTCGGGAGGCAGGTAATTGGCAATGTTTGGCAGCGTCACATCGATGCTCTCAGCAAACTGGACTGTACCACTGGGACTGAAGAGAACTGTATATGGACTGACTACAAAGCTAGGCCCATCGGCAGCTATGGCATGACCTGTACAGTAATTTGAAAATAAAATAAACAGGTTATTAAACTGAAAAATTTACAAACTCTATACACTGTATAATGTATACCCTACATGTATTTGTAATTGGCTCATATGGATACAGTGAAAACAGCAAATACAGGAAGCACAGATAGAGTGAGAGAGAGAGAGAGAGAGAGAGAGAGAGAGAGAGGGAGACCAGAGGGAGATATAGAGCAATTAATGAAAACAGGGGTGGGGGTGGGAGAGTTAAAGAGGAAGACGACTGAGTGAATAGTATTCCCATGTAATGTACATATGTATTTTATATCTTATCAATAACTTAACCAACATGCACATTTAGTAAATAAAAATATATTTACAAGGAATCATAAGTCACTTAAAGTGTGTGTCATGAAAAGAAAAAGAAAGGTCTCGATGATGAACTTGTACATCATGTACATATTTGCAAGGAATTGGTAAGGAGGTATGGAGAGATAATGAAGAGGAGATCAAGAGAGAAAAAGGAATAAAGAGAATGTGTCATATTCTGGGAAGGGCTTTAACCCAATGTGCAGGGATGTCAGTTAATGCACTTCTTCTCACAAGTTATTCACAAACTGTCATTCTCGATTAAGAACACAAGCTACATGTCATGCATTCACAGGCACACTGAACAGAAAAAATATGAAAACAACAATTCACCTTGGATAAATATGTCTTGTATGGCCTTACAGCTCTGACATAGGATGCTCCATAGCTCCTCCTCCTCCAGGGGGCCTCCCCTTACCTGGAGCACCTCACTCAGGGAGACCTGAATACTGCTAGAAATGGGCATGGTGGATCTATTTGGGAGAAAGGTGTAAGGACAAAAATAAACTTTAACACTATAATCAAATGCTTTTCCTTACTTACGTAAATGTACAAGTATACATGTAGCTCCATATGTTATCAAACCAAAAGCAGAATACAAAATGTCTCTACCAAATTTCTTGACCAGACCTACATGTACTACATGGAGCTGGACACTGCTACATGTAGCAAAAGGGGATATATACACTGTAGATCACAGTAAAACCAAATGCAGTTGTTTTTAAAACCTTTTTTAAAGAAGCCTTAACCCCATCTTTATCAAACAGAACAGAATGAAATTTGGCAAGACAGAACAGAATGAAATTTGGCAAGACAGAACAGAATGAAATTTGGCAAGACCAAGTTTCCTTTAACTCTACAATCACTCAGGGAGACTTGTATACCACACGTACAGTACATGTACTTGCAACAGGCACAATGCCTGTGTGTAACAAGATTAAAACCAACAGATCTTTCTTAGTCTCGTAAAGTTTTCATCCTTATAACATTCTACAATATTTGTGACTTTGTGTACCCTTTCATAGCTTACGAAATAGGTAATGCCAAGTCGTTTTGAATTACAAACAATCACTACATTCCACACAAGTATTTTAAGGAAATGATATTTAGCAGTCTTTTAAGTGTAAACATTGTAATAATATAATGTAAACAATATATCTAAACATACTTCTACACTTCTTGTAAACTTCCTTAATGGATGTTGTAAGAAATGAACCATGGACAATATTCACATTGCGATTGTGTCTTACTTATGTACATGTACTACTGTACAACCTAATAATACTTTCTTTGCACTGCTCTTACAAAATAAGAGCAAACCAAACACTGAAATAATGACTATGAAGTGAGGTGCTGAAGAGCTCAGCACAAAACATGTGGGTTGTTTTCTTGTTTTGTTTTGTTATTGTTGGGTCTTTTGTTATTGTTGGGTTTTTGTGTTTGTTTTTTGTTTGTTTGTTTGTTTTGTTTTGTTTTGTTTTGTTTTGTTTTGTTTTGTTTTGTTTTTTTGGGGGGGAGGGTTTCATATCATTCACTAGCCAAAATTTCTGTTTCTAAACACTAAATTATTGGTTACAGTTTTTTCCAGCTGATACTCCTTTACATTCCCTCTCCTCCACTTCCTTCTCTCTCTCTCTCTCTCTCTCTCTCTCTCTCTCTAAATTCTAAATCTTTATATTTTCTAAATCTATATACACTGCATGCCTTGCACTTGATAAATTGCTAGACAATCTGCTACATGATTGCTAACACAATGTCAATAGAGATTGAGAGAAATCAATTCAGAATGTCAACAAAGAATCTGAGAGAGCAAGCAGCTGCTTTAATCTAGAGAATACATTCATTATTACTCAGCTTTATGGTACACGTCGTCGCTAGAAGCCTTGAGTCACACAGAGGGAAGAAATCTGTTTTTGAAAGGGACTTATCATACTTTCATGATAAGGCAAAATAAAATGAATTCCTACACTGTAGTTTTTCATCCTCTTCTTCCTTTTGTGGGCCTGCCTCAATACTTTTGTTATCTGTTATTTTTGTTCTAATAAGAATCTGAGAACATTAAAACAATGAGGTAACAAAAATCATTTACATGTTAGATGTAATGCAATTATTTTCACCTTATTTTGAACCTCTGATTCTGGAGTGCATGTTCAAATAAAATTGAATCTGTTTGGAATTTGACCCAATAAAATTTGTATGTACAGGGAAAATATAAAACATCAAATAAAATGGAACCCACTCCTCATTAAAAAAAAAAAAAAAAAAAAAAAAAAACAGACAAGAAACTAGGAATCAATTTTACTTGACCTTATTAAAAAGGCTAAAAGTCTTATACATGTATTCCAACTACAAAGTGAACCTTATCTTCAGCCATTTTCTCACGAAGCAGTTCTAATGTATTTGTTACCAACATGACTTATACAATACAACAAGGACAGATACTGGGAATAGTATTTTAGGGTAGATTCAGTAGACTGGGGTCAATTGCCTTCGACCATGTTTTTGTTTTCCATTCATAGTTTCATGTGGTTGAGGTTTTACATGTAGCCTATTGGGCAAAAACACTATATCAGATGGTTTACTTTCAAAAGCAGAACTTGAAAAGCCATTCTAAAAAAAAATCATACAGCTGTACATGTACAATTTCTTTTAGCTGTGCCCTCTTGCAATTAATGTCATTCAGCTTGAAATATAGGGCACATACAGATTGATGCACAATCAGGTTTCACTAAAGAAGTTTTCCTCCCAGAGACCTTCAAACTTGTGATACACGATTGTGTTCATCTTAACTTGAAGAAATTGAATGGAAATAAGCACTTATTCATGTACAAGGTCATTTGAAATAACCTTGTACCCCTGCATACATTTACATGTACATGTAACTGTACCTATCTGAAGGAATACAATAGTTGTTGTTTGTGTGCATTGGCTTGGATTAGTCCAGGGTAGATCATACATGTACTATGAAAGTCTTGAGGAAGGGGAATATAGTTATGAAAATACATGTAGACATGTCCAGCGATTTTTAGTCATGGCCAGGGGATGCGACTTAGCCTTTACCAGTAGTTGCTGTAAATTGTACAATCTTCAAAATTTTAAAGGGGGGGGGGGGGACGTGTAGCTAGCCCCCCACCCCCATCACCACCGATGCTCAAAATCTTCCTCAGTTTCATCTTGAAACCCCAAATTTGTGGCAGAGCACACATGTACATGCGTAGGTGAGGAGTCCACGAATCAGGAAATTTAGTAAATAAAAAGCAGACCTAGATTGGCATTATCATGATTCATGAAATAAGAAACCATCATTCTCTCTGCACGATAGCGCTTCATTCTGTCACAAGCATTGGTGTCCTCATTCCCTGTGTTGCCATGTTGCCTACTTTATATCTTAATGTTAATTCTTGAATCGGTCGTTAATGCATGACATGAGCTACTCTTGTACATAGTCCCCATTACTTTTCTACTTTCATTTTTCCATCTCTCTCCTCTGGTGTTAATATGTAGGAATTAGCTTTTAAAATGTGTGTATTTTTATATCTTTTTTTCCTTTTTTAGTTTTGTGATTTTCCCTACAGCTTAGTTGTTTTTTTTGTTTTGTTTTTGTTTTGTATTTTATATTTTCGTATACTATATAAAGGGCAATTCCAGCGTGACAGACGGGACATCCAACCCTCACTTTTTGATGTTTTTACTTGATATTTCATATTTCATTTCAAAGTGATGCTTATTTTGATGTAGAGATGTTATGTATAGGGTTTGGTCAACAAAATGGGGTGAAATTTTTTTTTCAAGCCCCGCCCACAAATTGTGGGCAGGGCTTTAAGTTCAGCGTGACAGACGGGACATGAATTTACCTGGCCATTTCTGTTATGATACTTTTCGACTAAGCTCTCCTCACTGGAAAATCTTGAAACAAAACATGTGTATTCATGTTATTACTTGTTGGTACATTTTTGAAACCTGCTAGTATACATTTGAAATTTCATCTTGCTTTTGAGGGAAAATGCCAAAAAGAGAGCGTGACAGACGGGACAATAAAAACGTGACAGACGGGACACATTGAGATTGTACACAAAATACAATTTTTAAAGACAACCAAATTTCCAGCATTAAATAACTTATTCTCATGTTCTAAAGGGTTAAAGGGTCATCTTTGATATCCTGAAACATAATAGTTAAAGGATTTTAATTTTCATCCATCGGAAAATTTTCATGTAGTCCCATCCATATATATTTTTGCTGTAGAATGCAAAACGTGACAGACGGGACATTACTTTATGATTGATAATTATCTTCATAATATCAAATTCCGTCAAGTTAGCAGTAGAAATGAATTTCCCCCCTACCAAAGAGCAAGATTACAAAGTTTTATTCCAAAACAATGATCCAATTTATTGTAAATGCAAAAAGTACCTTAAAAAACGTGACAGACGGGACAAAAATCCATTTGACCTTTGACCTCCTTCAAATCATAAGAATATTAATATTTTAAAACTTTTTGTATATTGACATAAAATTCCCCTTAGTCCTGACAAGATTTGATTAACTTTGTTATGATAACAGACAAAATCTCTAAAAATGACTCAATCTGTAATTAATCATATTTTACCATAAAACTGTAATTTCATTTATGGGTTAAAAAATGGCTATTTTGGGTCAAAACATTTTTAAAAATTTAAAAATTGAATGTTGTTCCATACAGTTTGAATCATGCATATTCAACTGGCATAGAAAGAAAATGTTCAAATTACACTTTGTTATTTCATGGAATATACCCTATATAAACTTAATGTTATGTTGTTCATTTATGATTTGTACAGGTGGCCTACAGTATCTTACAAGCCATGCTTTTAGTAGGTCACCTCATTTCCACTCAGTCGTAATTGTTTTATGCCGATAAGTATGTATGTATCATGCAGTTTTGTTTACGTTTGTTTATTCTGATTCTGATGTAAACGATGTGGAAGTGGAAATAAATTCATTCATTCATTCATCCCCGTCCATAGTTTTTGTACTTAACCTGCGTAACTGTAATAATTAAAACACATGAATCAACCCACAATACAGCCAGTAACGGAAGCTTAAAGGGTGACTAAATTAGAGAGAAAAAAGGTGCCGTTTCCATGTATTTTTGCTTTCAAATCACGAATCTGGCAATTGACTGTCAAAATTATGTCTCGTTTTGGCGAAAAAGGGGGAAAATTAGAGGTTTTGGGACCGTTCCTTAAAACTCGTGAGCTGATTGGCTAATTGACGTCACACCCCCAAGTGACGTATGAAGAGTAAGAGGCACAAGATCTGCAGGCTGCGGCAATGTAACATTGTACACACAATGCGGTATTTGACCCCTCTGTTCAACGGACAATTTATGAAAAAGGGAAATTAATCAATATAGCCTTAGAAGTGAATAATCATTATTAATATATTTTCTACAAGATCAGTGAACACTTTTGCCCCAATATACAGCTCTTGTTTTGTTTTTTTTTTACTTTTCTTTGAACAATGTTCTCATCCATCTGAGCTTGCCAAACGATAGTTTTGCATTGGTCTTAAACGCGTACACAGCCGTTTTATGCGTCTGCGCAATGTACTACACATCTGCCCGCGTGAGCATACCTTGCGACCCACAATTTCCGTAGATTTTCATCTTTAGGAAAATGATGTACGTAGGCTTACATCATCTTTAGGGGTCTTGCTACAGCCCGCAACTATACACCGATTTGGCATTATTGATGAAATTGTGTCCCAAAATCAAATTTATTGTGAGGAATTAAACACACGAAAATATGCGATGCAAATGGTCGATGTGGTGAATGTCATGCTCGGCACCGGGCTGGGCCTGCCGGGGCCTGCGGGCGCACACGGTACATAGTATATAGGTTGGTGGAATATTTTCCCTTACTTCTCGTACGTCACAGATCACGTGATCATGATGTTGCTTCGATGGGTTTTTTTAGGGGCGGGGCTTATGACTGTGTAAATCAGCAAAAATGTACTTTTCAAATGATTATGAAATACGACTGAATGCATAAAAAAGTGTGTGATAGATATTTTTTGGCTCCTTCCTATGAAAAATGGGCCATTAATTTTCTATTTTAGTCACCCTTTAAGTTACATTGACTTTGGTGTTCCTTTTTAATATTACTAGTGCAGCAGTCAGTAGTGAATGTTTGACCAAGGAGTTATCACAGAACTCCTTGGTTTGACACAATCCCAAATAGATTTGTGCCTATGAGCAAAGAGGTTATCTAACTTTGCATACATGTGTGTGTGGTCTATGAGCGTCTATGAGCAGATGAGTGAGAAATAATTTTTTTTTTATCCTAAAATTTTCCAGAATTTTGCTCATTATTCTGGGGACTTTTTTTTTGAAGTTTTTTTTTACCTCTTCCATTAGAGATTGACTGCATTGTACAACACTGTAGGACAATATTTAATTTAAAATTTTACATGTATATAATATAGTCTAATTAACATTTATCTTTTCTTTAATCTAGAATCAAGATGAGTACATCATCATCATCATCCGTGAAAGTGCAGGCCACCGGGATGGTGTATCATCGTACTTGTAGAATTGTGCAGTTGTATGTACAGTGCTGTGGAAGATCTAATCTATGTGCGGTTAAAAAGAAACTGGCGCAATCCTAGCGCAGTTGGGTTTTCTGCACCTCAGTCTTGAAGCTGACTACTGAGGTACAGGTGACAGTATTGGTAGGGAGAGAATTCCACAGTCTGATTGCATCAGGGACAAAGGTTTTCTGATAGGTACAGGTGCGAGCATATGGGATGTGTATCTTCAACTGATGGCCACGAAGGGAGGTAGAGACCGGGTTGAAGTACTGTGCAGCTGGTACATCAACAAGGGAGTTAAGGATGCGGTATACCATCAGGACCTTGAACTGGGCTCTCCTTTCTTCAAGAGTGGACCACTGGAGTCGTCGGAGCATGTCGGTGACACTACTTGTGCGACGGTGATCTCCCATGGTAAACCTGGCATACCGCCGCTGTACCATCTCCAGCTTACGAGTATTGTCCTTGGTAAAGGGGTCCCACACTTCACATCCATATTCCAGGACAGGTCTAAGGAGAGACTTGTAGCATAGCACTTTGACATTCCTTGGGCAGGAACTCATGTTGCGTTGTAAAAAGGCACGGGTGGAGTTTGCCTTCTTGGTAACCATGCTAATATGGTGATTTCAGTTCATGTTTTGCTGAATGTGTACACCAAGGTACTTGGCAGAGCTGACCTTCTGCAGTGGCTGACCATGGATTGAGTATGTCCTGTTTATTGGTTTCCGTTTATTGGTTACTGAGATGGTTTGACATTTCTGAGGATTAAATGTCATAAGCCAGTCTGACTCCCACTGCTGCAAAGCGTCAAGATCCTCTTGGAGTTTCTTGGCATCATCTTGGGATTGAATCTTGCGGTAGAGCAGACAGTCATCTGCAAACAGTCTGGTTGTTGACTGGGAAGAGACACAATCAGGTAGGTCGTTGATATAAAGTAAAAAGAGGAGCGGGCCGAGGACACTACCTTGTGGTACTCCTGACGAGACTGTGACAGTGTCCGAGGTGCATCCATTAAGAACTACCTTCTGTGATCTGTTGTGGAGGAAGTCTTGTATCCAGCTCAGTGTGGAATGGCGGATGCCATAGAACTTCAGTTTGTATAAGAGTCGATGATGGGGGACTTTATCGAAGGCCTTTGAGAAATCTAACAGGATCAAATCATGCTGTTCACCTTTGTCAAGTCCCTTGGCAAGGTCATCACAAGTCAGGATGAGTTGGGTGATACATGAGCGACGCTTGCGAAATCCATGTTGGGCATCAGAAAGGATGTTATTGTCATCAAGATGACTCATGATGGAGCTGCAGATGACATGCTCTAAAACCTTGCATGGAATAGATGTCAGGGAGATAGGTCTATAATTCTCCGGATTGCTCCTATCTCCTTTCTTAAACACAGGAGCAATATTTGCCATCCTCCAGTCATCTGGGATAATGCCTTGTTGAATGGATGCTTTGAAGAATGTTGTAAGCGCTGGGGTGATTTCGTCAGCAAGTACCTTGAGTAACCTGGCTGAGATTCCATCTGGGCCTGTCGCTTTGTAGGGATCAAGACCAGATAGCAGCTTGTTGGCACCAGCTGGGGAGATGTCAATGGCGTCCATAGATGGATGAGGACTGTCACCTTTGTCTGGGATGTTGGTGGAACACTCATCTTTGGTAAATACAGATGCAAATTGTTTGTTGAGGGTGTTTGCCTTCAAGGTGCAATCAGTTTGGGTGATTCCTCCTGATAACTTAAGGGGAGCAACACCAGTTGAATCACATTTCTTACTATTGATGAATGACCAAAACCGTTTTGGGTTGCTTCTGGACTCTGGAGAAATGATATTCCTGATGTAGTCATTGTATGCTTGCTTGCATGCAGATCTTGACTCTTTCTTCAAGGCTCGGTACTTCTCAAAGTCCTCTTGGGTGCCTAAGCTCCTTGCTCTTGCATACTGACGCTTCTTCCTTCTTGACAGGCGCTTCACATTGGTGTTTATCCAAGGTTGGTTGTACCGGACAGATGACATTTTTGAGGGCACATGTTGATCTAGTATGTCAAGAAGATTTGATGAGATGGACGACCACATTTCAGGGACAGAGCTATTTGTGCTGAATCTAGATGCAAAGGACTTGCTGAAAGATGCACATTTCTCTTTCATCTGTTGAACTTCTGCTCTCTTCCACAGGTAGATCTTGCGCTTCACTGGTTTTGTCCGTTGAGCAGTGATGCGGGAATGGACCATTACAATGTCATGGTCCACTAGTCCTGGGAGTGGTTTGCATTCAGATAGCAAGGACGGTCGATTAGTCATGAAGAGATCTAGTATGTTGTCCTTCCTTGTTGTGAAATCAACCATCTGATGGAGGTTGCAACTTTGGAGCATATCAAGGAAGCGCCCACTCAGCTGAGTAGGGGTCTGCTGGCTATGTGAGGTTAGTGTTTCCCAGTTGATTCCTGGTAAGTTCAGATCCCCACCTACCCATATTACAGAATTCCTATGTTGCTGGCAAATGCTCTCGACTGAAGAGCAAAGTCCTTCCAAGTACTCAGCATCACTAGAAGGGGGACGGTACAGAGCACCTACTACCAAAGATTTGTGTCCACTCAATGATATCTTTATGAACACACTCTCATACTGGGTGTCACAAGATAACTGTTCAACGGTAAGGTTGTTCTTTGTGGCAATGAGAACACCACCGCCGTGCCTGTCTTTTCGGTCCTTTCTGGTAACATTATATCCAGCTGGAAATATTTCAGAGCTGTGTACATCTGCTTTCAACCATGTTTCCGTTCCAATTATAATATCTGGGTTGGTGGAATTGATGAGGACTCCAACTTCCTCTTTTTTGTTTTGGGTACTTTGGAAGTTGATGGTTAATGTGGAAAATGCTGGTTTGTCATTTCCTTTATGACTACTGCATTTCTTTTTAGCAGGAGATGATGTAGTGAGAGGAGGGCCGAGGTCAGAAGGGTGCTCATCGGAGAGAGACGAGACAGAAGATAATGAAGATAGGGCGTCAAAGGAGTTTTGTGATGCCACATCAGTTGTACTGTCAAACAGGCTGGAAGAGAACTGAGGCAATCCACATTTCACACAGTGCCAAGAAACATTGGAATTTCCAAGAGTATTGTAGATAACAGTGGACATGTGCATGCACTGCACATGGTACCACTGTAAACAATCGTCACAGGCAACTGCTCTCTGCTTCCACGTAACAGCACGGTCACAGATCTGGCACGGATATTTTGGTGCACGGGGACCAGGGTTGACCTCAATGTCTGATGAGTTGGTCAAAAGCAGCACACTCAGGAACAGAAGAGCCTTGGGTTTCATCAGCGATGGAGGGTGGAAACCACGAAGCTTTCTATCCACTGAAGTTGTGTGCAAACATCCACAGATCTGAGTAATTACATCTAGGGGCGAATTGTGTGTGTCTACACTCAAGTAAGATTTCTGAGTCAGTTTGTATCTGCTCGAAGACCCATCTTGTAGAGCATTTTGAGAGAGGGTAACAAGTACTACACACACCAGGTTACATAACAAGATCCTCGCGATAGAGGCCATATCTCTATAGTATACACGTAGTTTCTAGAAGCATGTGTTCTTTCCTATTAAAATTTAAAATTTCTTGACTCTCTGGAACAGGATTCTCATTCATTCAATAAGTCAGAGTCAACCATGCAGACTACATGTGATATACATCATGTATTTAAAGATGCAGTTTATCTGTGCAGTGCAACATGCCAACAATGGAGTTATATTAATAAAATCACTAAAATATGCTTCAAATTCAGCAAAAAGAGAGAGGAGGATGAGCATCAAGATATACTTGCTTGCTTGACTCAGTCAAGGTCAATCCAGTAAAAACAGCTGTACCGGTAGCTCCTACATGTAGTCCTACATACGGTATGTTTTTATTTACAGATATATCAAAGATTTTGACATTATCGTGGTTGAGGATACCACCGTTCACTCTGCACAGAAGCTAGCGCTTCAGCCTTCACTGCAATTTGCAGGCGTTGGTTTCCTCTTTCCACGTCCATAGATTTTGCACTTTTTTTTTGCGTGCTAACGAACAAGCGGTTTCCTCAACCACGGTATAGCCAAGATTTCTAACATATCTAAGACTAACTTACACTATAGTCACTACAACCTCAGATTATCTTAGAAATCAAACTGTACTGTGCCTGAAACTTGCTACAGATCATGCCGTTTCGCATGGCCGCTTGAAACGGGGAGAAAATCGGTCACAACTTGACTTCATTTCACGCATGTTCTCATCTTTTCTCTCACAGTATCTACTCACCAATTTTATCCTCTCAGAGTCATTATATTGTTATGGAGGTAAGTATTTCAAATAAGTCCATTTCAACTAGAATACAGGCTAATATTCTGACGAGGAATCCCCATTTTCTTGATGTAAACAACTCCAGCTTTATGGCTTCTGGAGTTCTGGAGTTCTGATTTATATCTTCGGTAAACGCCTCGACTCTGTATGTATATTTCTACACTGCAAATTAGCATGCACCGTACCAATTCACAATTAACGCATACCATTTCAAAGACTCATAGCGTTATTGACAACGGTAGACGCGTCCACTATTTTAGAGGGAGTTTTACATCGATACACTACAGAGTTATACTATTTTTTTGATTTTTTTTTTCTCAAAAAAAGTATTTCATTAAAGTAAAAAAAGATTTCCCTATGATGTAAAATGAATAATTATACTCTAATGAAATAATATTTTATTCATAAAATTGTACTATGATGATATGATCAAATACAAAAATATTCAACACCCCTTTATTATAATTGGATGATCCAAAGGGGATACCATACAGAACACCTGCACCAGCAGATAGTAAAAGTGGTATCATATTATGCAATTCAAATAGGTGAACCGCACCCTACGAAATATTGTTCATCATATCGACGAAATTATTCAAGAACTGTCTAATATAATCAATCATCATCCATGATCGTTTCTTCAAAAAGTATTCCCATAATCATATTATGATCATATATGGAGTTATAAATTATTCCCAGACCAGCATTAAAAAAAATCACTGACGTTATTCTAGTTCAAACATTTTTAGGGTGCATTTTACCTTTAAAAAAATCACTGACAAGCAAAAAGAAAATTATCATTACCCCCCCCCCCCGCCCCCGTTATACCATCCTACCTCTACTACATCCTACCTGGTAGTAGAGGTAGGGTGGTAGTACAGGTAGGCTAGTAGAGATGGGGTGATAGTAGAAGTAGGATGGTAGTAGGGGTAGGATGGTAGTAGAGATATGGTGGTACTAAAGGTAGGATGGTAGTAGAGATCGGATGGTGGTAGAGGTAGGATGGTAGTAGAGGTATGGTGGCAGTATGGTGGTAGAGGTAGGATGGTAGTAGAGGTATGGTGGTAGTAGAGGCAGTATAGAGGTAGGGTGATAGTAGAAGGATGGTAGTAGAGGTAGGGTGGTAGTAGAGGTAGGATGGTGGTAGAGGTAGGGTGGTAGTAGAGGTAGGATGGTAGTAGAGGTAGGGTGGTAGTAGAGGTAGGGTGGTAGTAGAGGTAGGGTGGTAGTAGAGGTAGGATGGTGGTAGAGGTAGGATGGTAGTAGAGGTAGGGTGGTAGTAGAGGTAGGGTGGTAGTAGAGGTAGGGTGGTGGTAGAGGTAGGATGGTGGTAGATGTAGGGTGGTAGTAGAGGTAGGGTGGTAGTAGAGGTAGGGTGGTAGTAGAGGTAGGGTGGTAGTAGAGGTAGGGTGGTAGTAGAGGTAGGATGGTAGTAGAGGTAGGGTGGTAGTAGAGGTAGGATGGTAGTAGAGGTAGGATGGTAGTAGAGGTAGGGTGGTAGTAGAGGTAGGGAGGTAGTAGAGGTAGGGTGGTAGTAGAGGTAGGGTGGTAGTAGAGGTAAGGTGGTAGTAGAGGTAGGGTGGTAGTAGAGGTAGGATGGTAGTAGAGGTAGGATGGTAGTAGAGGTAGGGTGGTAGTAGAGGTAGGGAGGTAGTAGAGGTAGGGTGGTAGTAGAGGTAGGGTGGTAGTAGAGGTAGATGTAGGGTGGTAGTAGAGGTAGGGTGGTAGTAGAGGTAGGGTGGTAGTAGAGGTAGGGTGGTAGTAGAGGTAGGATGGTAGTAGAGGTAGGATGGTAGTAGAGGTAGGGTGGTAGTAGAGGTAGGGAGGTAGTAGAGGTAGGGTGGTAGTAGAGGTAGGGTGGTAGTAGAGGTAGGGTGGTAGTAGAGGTAGGGTGGTAGTAGAGGTAGGATGGTAGTAGAGGTAGTAGATGGTAGTAGGGTGGTAGTAGAGGTAGGGTGGTAGTAGAGGTAGGGTGGTAGTAGAGGTAGGATGGTAGTAGAGGTAGGATGGTAGTAGAGGTAGGGTGGTAGTAGAGGTAGGGAGGTAGTAGAGGTAGGGTGGTAGTAGAGGTAGGGTGGTAGTAGAGGTAGATGTAGGGTGGTAGTAGAGGTAGGGTGGTAGTAGAGGTAGGGTGGTAGTAGAGGTAGGGTGGTAGTAGAGGTAGGATGGTAGTAGAGGTAGGATGGTAGTAGAGGTAGGGTGGTAGTAGAGGTAGGGAGGTAGTAGAGGTAGGGTGGTAGTAGAGGTAGGGTGGTAGTAGAGGTAGGGTGGTAGTAGAGGTAGGGTGGTAGTAGAGGTAGGATGGTAGTAGAGGTAGTAGATGGTAGTAGGGTGGTAGTAGAGGTAGGGTGGTAGTAGAGGTAGGGTGGTAGTAGAGGTAGGGTGGTAGTAGAGGTAGGGTGGTAGTAGAGGTAGGGTGGTAGTAGAGGTAGGGTGGTAGTAGAGGTAGGGTAGTAGAGGTAGGATGGTGGTAGAGGTAGGATGGTGGTAGAGGTATGATGGTAGTAGAGGTAGGATAGAGGTAGGGTGGTAGTAGAGGTAGGATGGTAGATGTAGGATGGTAGTAGAGGTAGGCTAGTAGAGGTAGGATGGTAGTAGAGGTAGGATGGTAGTAGAGGTAGGATGGTAGTAGAGGTAGGGTGGTAGTAGAGGTAGGATGGTAGATGTAGGATGGTAGTAGAGGTAGGCTAGTAGAGGTAGGATGGTAGTAGAGGTAGGATGGTAGTAGAGGTAGGGTGATCGTAAAGGGAAAATTAGAGCAGGGGTAGGATGGTAGTAGAGGTAGCATGGTAGTAGATCGAGGTAGGATGGTAGTAGAGGTAGGCTAGTAGAGGTAGGATGGTAATGGGAGTAGGGTATAAGTAGAGGGAGAATGAAAGTATGGGAAAGAGGGTAGTAGAGGTAGGATATTAGTAGAGGTAAGATATTAGTAGAGGGAGAAAGGCACTGGAGTAGGATGGTAGTAGAAGGAGAATGAAAACGGTGGAAGGATTGCAGTAGATGCATGAAAAGGTAGGATTGTATTAAAGTTAAAATGCGAGTAGAGGGATATACATGTAAATAAAGAAAAGGTAGAATTTTAGTAGAGGTAGGATTGTTGTAGAGGTAAGATGGTAGTAGAAGTAGGATAGTAGTAGAGGGATTGATTGATAAATGATTAACGACACTATCGACACTTGAGTGTCATATAAGTGTCGAACAATAATAATTCTATAAAGTTTTATATAATTATACAATAGAAGTTTTCCTTTCAGATTTCACGCCAAAAAAATAAACGTGGATTGGAGATTGTCGATAATAACTAAATATGTTAACTACTTCACCGGGATAACTTCCCTGCTCTTTACGAAAGGAGAAGCAGGTTCTTTTACGTGCAAATGGTGTGACTCTCCTTTACACGGGACCGCCGTCTTAGAGTCTCCTCCGAAAGACTAGGCAATTGGAATGAAATGCCTTGCCCAAGGGCATACCTGTTGTGATTGGGATTCAAACAGTTTCCTACTTAAAATCTAATAAAAAGATTAATCTCTTTAAGAAAATTTACAATGCATGAACGTGAAACATCAATGAATAATGTCTTAAGATCAGGAACATCATAAAAGTTAGTACGAATATGAGCAAAATCAACACATTCAAGAAGAATGTGTTTTACTGTAATTGTACAATTACATGGAATGCAACGTGGTGGATTTTCTGCTGCAAATAAGTATGCATGTGTCAAGTGAGAATGGCCAATACGAGCACGGGTCAACACAATGTCTTCCCGTCGTTTAGCTAATGGTAGATTATTTTGTGATCCAATTCTTGGTTGATGTTGGTGAAGTTTATTATTTGGATTTAGGTCCCAAGATGCTTGCCATTTATTTTTAATGTAAGTGTTAATCTTTGATTTTAGATCAGTATAAGGTATATTTATTTCTGTTACATCCAAATCGAGAGCTTCTTTTGCCAACTTATCAGCTTTTTCATTTCCTTGAATGCCTGTATGACTTGGTATCCAAACAAATACTACTCGTTTACCTAATGTACTGATTTTAAACAAGGTTTCTAATAACTGAACAATATAAGGATGTTTAAGATTTTTACTTTGTAAAGCCGTTAAACTAGACAGGGAGTCTGTAAAAATAACAAAACGTCTTCCGTTAGTGTGTTCTATAACATCCAGAGCCATTTTCAGAGCTGATAACTCAGCTGTATATATAGAAGAAACATTTGGTAATCTAACTTGCCTTCGTATAGGACCACTTATACAAGCCGCACCTACTTTATTCTGATCTTTTGATCCATCGGTATAGATCGCACGATAATTACTGTATTTATGTCTGATTTCTCCAAATTTATTAAGGAAGACTAAATCACTTGTAGAACCCTTTTTAGACGTTCTCAGTGATAAGTCAATTACTGGTTCAGTGATCTTCCAAGGTGGAATATATGGTATTAAGAAAGGAACTATATCAGTAACATCAAGTATATGCGTTAGAGCTTCTTTTGTACGTAAACCAAAAGGTTTGATGGCTGATGGTTTACTTGTATAAAAATGGGTATATCGTGGCATGAAGGTACCGTCATATGTTGGATTACGAGGATTATTTTTCAGTTTGATTGCATATTGTAAGGAAAGCTTTTCGTATCTTAAATACAAGGGAGGTTCATTAGCCTCCACATAAAGACTCTCCATAGGAGAAGTACGAAAAGCACCTAAACAAAGTCGAAGTCCTTGATTCTGGATGGGTTTTAGCTTTGCAAGGTACGACTTCCGAGCAGAACTATAAACTGCACTGCCATAATCAAGTTTAGATCTAACTAGAGATCTATAAAGACGAAGAAGAACAATGCGATCAGCGCCCCAATCCATTTTTGACACAACCTTCAGAAGATTCAAAGCTTTATGGCACTTTTGCCTGACATAATCAATATGAGCTTTAAAACTGAGTTTATTATCGAAGATTAAGCCGAGATATTTAGTCTGTTGGACTACAGGAATGATAGAGTCATTTAATTTGACCTTAGGATCAGGATGTAATGATCGCTTATTACAAAAGTGAACACACACCGTCTTGGATTTTGAAAAACGGAAACCATTCTCATCCGCCCACCTTCCAATTCTGTTAAGACAATTTTGTAATAATGTCTCGATTGTCAACATACCTTGTGACGAACAAGAAATACAAAAATCGTCCACAAACAAAGACCTATCAAACCCGGGATTAACAACGTCAACAATGCTATTGATCTTCAATAAGAACAAAGTAACAGAAAGTATGCTACCTTGAGGAACACCCATTTCCTGATTATGTAATCCTGAAAAGGTTGACCCAAGACGGACTCGAAACACACGATTTGAAAGAAAATTCTGAATGAATGAAAATGGGCAACCTGCCCCTCAACCCAAGATTGTGAAGATCTCTCATAATACCATACTTCCAAGTGGTATCATAGGCCTTTTCAAGATCAAAAAAGACAGATACCACATGGTGACCTCGAATAAAGCCATCACGAATGAAAGATTCAAGGCGAATGAGTTGATCGACAGTACTTCGATTATGACGAAAGCCACTTTGAAACTTCGAAATCAAACCATGTTTTTCCAAGAACCAAACCAATCGGGCGTTAATCATTCTTTCCATGGTTTTACAAAGACAACTGGTTAAAGAAATAGGACGATAATTTGTAGGTTTAGATGAATCCTTTCCAGGTTTCGGAATAGGAATAATGGTAGCTTCCCGCCACGAATCTGGAAAGTCACCTGTTCTCCAAATTTTATTTAGTATATCTAATAGAACTAAAAGTGATGTTTCAGGTAAATGTTTCAGAAATTGATAATGGATTTCATCTGGACCAGTTGCAGTGTCATGACATTTATTGAGTGAGGTTTCCAACTCAGAGATAGTGAATGGAATATTGTAATCCTCTGTATTGTTTGATAAAAAATTGAGTTCCTGATTTTCAGCTTGATTTTTATAGATCTGAAATGTAGGAGAATAATGATTAGATGATGAGTTATGTTCAAATTCTTCTGCTAGTAGATTAACAATATCTGACCTTTCTGTACATTTAACACCATCCGATTTGATCAAATAAGATACAGAAGAACTCAGATGTTTTCCACATATTTTCCTTACCATTTCCCACACTTTATTAATGGGAGTATGAATATTCAGTTTAGAAATATATTTCTTCCATGATTGTCGTTTATTTTTCTTAATAATATTACGTGTTTTTGCTCGTGTTTCTCGATATTTTCGTAAATTTTCATTATTTGGGTATTTTTTAAATTTCCTCAAAGCCTTTTTACGGCATTTAACAGCTTCTTTACATTCAGTATTAAACCAAGGATTATGCTTATGATAAAAGGAACCAGATTTTGGTATTGTATTTGTAGCTATATCAAGTAATGTATGAGAAAATAAAGCAAGAGGGTCTTCTGTATCCTGAAAACTATCTCTGTTGATATTTAATAAACACTGATTTGAGAAAGCATCCCAATTTGCTTTGTGAAGTTGCCATTTTGGAACTTTTTCCTCTGGTAAAGGTCTTACAATTTCAATAAAGATAGGGAAGTGATCACTACCACATTGTTCACTATGGACATTCCATTGAAAATCCATAAAAATATTAGGTGAACAAATAGATAAGTCAATAGCCGTCATGGAACCAGAGGCTGGATGGAGATATGTAGGAGAATCATCATTTAAAACGCATAAATCAAAATGTTCAAGTATCAATTCAACAATATTACCTAATCTATTTGAATTTCGACAGCCCCACAGAGAACTGTGAGCATTAAAATCACCTACTAGCAAAAATGGTACAGGAAGTTGATTGACTAGTCTATCTAATTCAGCTTGTGAAAGTTCATACCTAGGTGGAATATATATTGAGCATATAGTAAAGGTGCAGTGAAGAGTTATCTTAGCTGCAACTGCTTGGAGATTAGTATGAAGCTCAAGAGCTTCATGTGGAATTCCCTTTTTAATCAATATTGATGAACCTCCAATAGGTCTATCATTTACCAAAGATGTACTAGTTTTATTAAACATATCATAACCTCTAAATGAGATATTATCAGAATCACTCAAAAATGTTTCCTGTAAACACATAACATATGGATTATGATTAATTAAAAGACATTTGATTTCCTCATAATTAGGTTTTAACCCTCGACAGTTCCATTGAACAACGGCTTTTTCCTTCCCATGATAATACATTAAGTATTATCCAACTTTGGAACAAGTTTAATTTTAGAGGAAGGTTGAGTAGGAGAAATATCCATTTCCTCTTCTCCCTCAAGTGGTAAAATATCATACTTATTCTTAATTACCACTGAATCAGTCAATTTAGGTTTTAACACATTTATTTGTTTACTTTTCCCTTTGGTTGATTGTTTTTTAGCTTCTTGGTTATTAACAGAAGTGTTCCTAGTAGGAGGATCCCTTGACAGACTTCGACTTCGGCGCTGATCATCCTTAGTCTTAGTCTGACCCTTCTTCTGTTGATCTCGCTTTTGAATTTGAGGTTTAGGGCTCTCTGTATTTGTTGTTTGATTACTTACAAGAGCAACAGGGGAATCACGATCTAACCAAGTGAAAGTAGTTTGGGTAGTCGCTGTAGTTTTAGATTGTTTAGTCACTTTAGGTTGTTCGTTACTTACACCAATACCGTGTTTGGTCCTGTCCGCATACGTAGTACCTTGAACTTGCTGAGCCTTGTACATTTTACGAGCTTCGGGGTAAGGTATGCCGTTCTCAGTTTTCAGCTCTTGGATTTTTTTTTCTTCTATCCATTTCGGACAAGCCCGGGAATTGGCAGGGTGACTGCCATCGCAATTGACACATTTAGTTGGTCCCTGACAAGTAGCACCTGTATGACCCTCTTTGCCGCATTTCTCGCAACACTCAGATTTTTTGCAGAAGCTCCTAAAATGACCAAACTTTTGACAGTTAAAACACCGTATTGGATTGGGGATATAGATATCCACCTTGACCCGTAGGTACCCAACTTTGATAAAAGGTGGGATGGCGGTCCGACTGAAAGTTAGAAAAAGGGTATTGGTAGGTTTTTTCTCCCCATTTTGATTAATTGTCACTCTGTGAACTCCAGTAACTTGCTGGTCAGCAAGTTCATCAAGTATCTCTTCCTCACTACAATCACGAAGTTCTGGACACCGAACTACACCTCTACAAGAATTCAAGGTCTTATGAGGAGATATCTTAACCGGGATATTGACGAATTTGTCAGCTTTAAGAAGGTTCTTAGCCTGACTAGCCCGGTCCACTTCAACCAAAATGTCACCTGATCTCAATCTCTTTACTGACTTCACCGTTCCGGCCAAAAATTCCACTCCCTTGTTTATAGCAAATGGCGACAATTTCAGCGGCCTGTCAGGGTTGCTGCTCTGAATAACTAGGAAATGTGGGAAATTGTCCGATTCAACCTCGTCATCAGACTCAAATCTGCCTCGCTTGTTTGAATGTTTGTTTTGATTTGCCATACTATTCTTCTTAAATTCAGCACCATTGCTCCCCACCCACCATCGGAGCCCAACAAGGGGACGTCATATATATATAAGGATAATCACTTATACTGACGCCAGAGATACAGCAGCGCTATACTCAGAGCAGACCAAAATCCACCCTGATTGACCTGTTTAAGCAGTTGCCTTCTAAGATGCTACACCAAAATAAATTAAAAACAGTGTCAAAATATTCAAGTTCAAACTACTCAAGACCACATCACTCTAGACCAAACAAAGTAGAATCCAAAAATACACACCGAGAAACATCAGAAATAAATCAGCTAAAATAGCATCTTAGGGCTCAACACCACCAGCCGATTGATTTCAACCAGGCCTATAAAAACCTCCCGACTAGGTGAATCCAGGGCCAAAATGATGTGTTGCTTCAGGAGGACCGCAGTCACACCATCCACTCAATCATCAGGATCCCTTTCTCCACCAACACGAGTCGCAGTCCACGGCAAACAGACTGTCCCTTTTAGTCGCCTCTTACGACATGCAGGGAATACAGCGGGTCTATTCTCTATTCCCCGAACCCGCAGGGGGTAGGATGGTAGTAGAGGGAGAATATGAGTAGAGGTAGGATGGCAGTAGAGGTAGGATGGTAGTGGAGGTATAATGGTAAGGTGGGACATGTTCAATGGTAGTAGAGGGAGAATGAAAGTAGGGATGGGAGGGTAGTAGAGGTAGGATGGTAGATGATGTAGGCTAGTAGAGGTAGAATAGTAGTAGAAGACAAGAGGGTGGTAGTAGAGGGATAATGTAAGTAGTGGTAGGATTGTATTAGAGGTAGGTTGATAACCGAGGTAGGATGGTAGTATGGGCATCGGTAATATGGTAGTAGTGGGGAATGAAAATAGAGGTAGGATTGTAGTAAATGTAGGATGGTAGTAGAGGTAGGATGTTATTAGATGCAGATTATTATTAGATGTAGATAATATCAGATGTAGAAAGGTAGTAGAGGTAGTATTATAGGAGAGGTTGTGTAATGGTAGAGATGGAATGGGTGGAAAGGTAGGATGGTAGTAGAGGGTATTAGGAAATAGGGGTAGAATCGAAGGATAAGTAGAATTGTTGGTAAAGTGGAATGGTAGAAGTAAAATAACAGTGGAAGTAGAATGGTATTAGAAGCAGCAAAGAAGTAGAGTGGTTTAGAGGTAAAGTGGTAGAAGATGGAGCGGATATAAAGAAAGAGAGAGAGAGGGAGAGGGACAAAGCACAACATACACTCCGAATTCAATACCAAAATACACACAACGCATTTCATCATTTCTTTATTAAAGATATAACCAGAGTAATAAAGTACAAGTGGGGTTTAGAGTAGCTCTCGTGAATTACAATATTGATAATGATAATGCATTTGAAACACAAAATTATACAATTCATCAATTTTTACAGTTTTTGTGTTATTTCCAAAAGGATGACACGAAAACAGTTTCAAAATAAAGTTGATTCTGTTGCAAAATTTCAGGCTGACGAGTTTGCATGACTCCGAAACATGTACCATTCCTTAAAATGCTACGTTTTCTTTGTTTTTATTTGGAAAGTTTTTATGGTATATAACCAATCGATGCGTAATATGTTTAATTATCATGCATTTCTTCTGTTAGAAAGGTTACAACTATTGTATCTTTTCAAACTGTGCTTTTAAAGTATTGAAAACAAAGCTATAAATTTCAGTGTATAACATCAAGTGCATAATATATGCACTAAAATTTTACCATTGTAATTAAAAAGAATATTTATTTTTAAGATTGCACACTGAGATATGAAGAATGGTACCTGACATCTACATTAGTGGATGTGAAAAGGATACTGGTTTTCTCTTTGTCATCAAGCACCAGTCAAATGAGTGCCTTATTAGCACAGAAATTAATGTACAGGTGGCAAGTGTGGTAGAATTGAATAAATAACTGTACTATCATACAACAGTACAGACTATGGATGACTGATGGACAAAATAATGAAGTATCATGATATTCTATGATTGACTGATGGACAAAAACTGTATCCTAATGCTCTATAGTTCAATTATCCATGAACTTTTTATTGAATAGACCGGTTTACTAAGTTATTCAAATTTATGGATGTTTCTTTCCGGAGGACCTAGTGACCAGGTATTCCACCAACCTGTTATTAATAAATGGACTACAATACTAGGAATCCAGTTTGCATACATTACTTGTTGCTATGTCGGGCAAGCATCGGGCAAGCTTTCAGGTTGTCAAGAACAACCTTTGTTTAAAAAGCATGCATAAAATTTGAATATGTTAGTAAACCGGCCTATTCTCAAGGCAGTTCTAATAAAGATTAATTTTAATGACAAGAGAACAGGTTGCTGTTTTTGAGGGAGAAGAGGATTTTATTTTGTTGATAAACATATCATTTTATATACATAAAGTAGTAGAAGGGAGTTTGGGGTGGGGTATTTGTTTCTCGTGTATATCTTTATGATCTTGCACCTCCCTATACTGTAAAGCCAGTAAATTGGGGATGGCCTCCTCCACTTAAGCATACCGTCGATAATGGAGGAGCTGCACTTCTTATGTGGCTCTTGGCTCCTCCATGTGTATACCATGTATACAGGGGAGGGGCGGAAATATGGATTGGGCACTCTGTTGCACCCTTCCCTTTGGTATACCGTAAAACTGATAGAGGAGGAGCTGCACTGCTTATAATGTGCCTCTTGGCTCCTCCTTTTGTCGTTTACATGTTATGCATATACATTGGTATACTGGGGAGGGGAGAGCAGCTTCGTAGCATGTTGTCGGTGAATAATATGGCCCATATCGTCATTCGTCCCATGCTGACTAGGGTGGGGGTATCCCCAACCCTCTTTTTCCAATCCCCTTACACTGAGCTTAAACGGGAGGGGCACTTTTTATCTCCTTCATAGAGACCCTCCCCACTCCCTTCAGTAGGGTCCTGAAAGTTCTTGGAATTATTTTACCAAGGCTTCCCTTTCCCTCCTACACGAACCTACTCCCTATGAATGCCAGAAGAAAAATGCAAATGCAAATTGGACACTTGCAGTTTTCTGGAAATAGTCAATACTTCAGCCTAGTGGGCTGAATAAATGTGTTGCGTTCCTAGGCGGAATGTTAATGATACTAAACTTGCCACCTGCAGTGCAAAAAATTAAAATAAAGAAAAAGTGCAGGTATTTTAATGCTAAACCATCCACTGTATAATACTCTATGGATATCTCTATCCTACAAGTGCAAAACACTACTTTACTAAAAATGAGCAGAGAACAGGCTACGTTGCCTGACTGCACAAAGCTGGTATAATCCACTAAAAATGTACCTTGTGTACTGTTATCTGACTTGTCAAGTAAACACTAAGGACATACACAAAATTATGAATAGTGACAATAGTCGTTAAAGACATTTCTGGGTATATTACCCTATCCTGCATAACAATATGCTATAGTCTTTCAAAACAAACATCTTGGTAGAAAAATGTCTACCAATACAACACTCTACCTTGTATACAGTGGATGGCACTATACCAGACATTCATTCTTTTAACCAGAGATTCTAGACAGCTTCTGAACAATATTATGATCATGTGTAAAAAATACCATTTGATCACCGTGCGATTCTAGCATTGGTGGAGAGGGGTGTCGATCAATCTTTAAAGAATTTATGATTTTTTTTAATTTTTTTTTTGTTGTTGCGGGGGGGGGGGGGCGAGCAAACACATATGTCTCATACGTTAATAGTGTATTTTTTAAAGGGAAGGGGGTTAGTTGCTCCTCCCCATATCCCCACCCAGAACATTTGGTGGAGTATAATATTAATTTCCATATTAATTGGATGATTATAGCATAAATGCATTTACATACCGCAGACTCACCCTAAACAGTGAGAAGCAGACTGAAATTTCTTTACAAATATCCTCACTGAAAAATAAAACCATATGGTTAAAAGAATGAATGCAGCTTTAAGGTATAGCTACACTTGTGAAAGTTCCTAACTCACCAGTGGTTTAGTGATGTACCTACACCCACCCAAGCAAAGTAGCAAGCAAGCGTGAGCTACTTGGCTCCAGGACTACTATATACAGCCTCCCTACTCAACTTAGGGCTCCCGGATCTGGAGAATAGAGAGACCTAAAGCGAGAGTTTTACCATGTTTACAAACAAATAACACACTTATGATTTGGGAATGTCTGCTAACAATGGTCATGGTACAAAAGTATTACTACACTTTTATCTGTGCCTATCACACATTTACTATGCAATCATCCCTCTTTTATATCATAAACAAATGGTGTATAAAATAAATAAATATATTTAATACAGAACTTTATAACATGCAGGAGTATTCTCAGAAAGTTTGCCAAAAAAATGATGCTGTAAAGTTACAACAGCATCAAAAGTATATTATATACATTGTAATGCAACCATTAATGTAAGCATATTGATAAAGAAACTATTTGATCATGAAAATACATACAGCAAAATATGATCATAATTATGATAGCAAAGTATAGCAATACACCATAATACACAACCTTCACGTACGATATCAATATCAAATCCAAGCGACTTGTATGGAAATGCATAAAAATTATATCTTAGAAACAATTAAAAGTGTTTCATGTGAAAACATTCATTCGGGTTAAAGTGAAACAGTTTACGTTCCTTTTGTAAAATTGATCTCAGTTCTTTTTAAAAATATTTGTTACAGCAATTCTGTTTTAAATGTTTCAGCTGACAAAATTCAGTCAAGTTGACTATTTCCCACTTGCAATTTAACTTCTTGTGGTAGTAGCCACGGTAGTTCTTTTGTTCTTTTAATCATGATTTTTAAACAGGTAGAAGAGATTGCAGCATGACATAATAATGCACAAAGTAATTTGTTCGAATTTTTAAAAGATATGGAACAACTTTATTAACGCTTTCACGTCTGGAAATGAAAACAAAACCTGTTGATACAAAAGGGAGTATTGCCCCCACGTCTGAGTTTGTACACCCTATTGCATATTATTCAATACATTAATTTACATAATATGCACGTCTGCAATATGCAAACTTAACTTACAAAAAAAAAAAAAAAACAATATTGAATTTATTTTTGTGTGCATTTCTAACAAACGGCATTTTGTCATGTACGATTCCTCTATTATATGGCAAGTCATTAATGATTGAGTAAAAAATTCCATCTCGGGCCCAGAGATGGAATTTTAATCTCGGACTAACCTTAATAAATTTTTATGTACTATTTATCTTTGCTTCAATATTGCAAGTGGGTTACATATCAATAGTATGTGATCAATAAATGACCAATTTGGGTGACAATTTAACAATGACGATATCGAATAATTAGAGGCGCTAAAAACGAAAGGATCACAGCGCTTGCAAAATCGCAGATTTTAAGAAAAAACACAGATTAAAAAAAATAATAAGTAGAGTACATATGTAATTACATGTAAGTTTGACTTTCCCAACACAAGCTTTGCTTTCCGGGTTTTCGTCTCCTTCTATTTTCTTAATTTACTGTATTGTACTCTATATGTTCACCACATTGTTACACATGTATTCTTTGTTTACCACATTGTACAAATGAGAAGGAAATTGTTAAATTTCAATTTCAAATACAATTTCATGTTTTGATTAAAGTGGAATTACACAAACATCAACACAAATTAATGATCAGTGAAATTGTACATTGACTTCAGATTTGATTATCAAAGAATGCTATTCATAGCATTTCTATTCCTATATAGATACGATTGCTTGGAATTAATCGTCCTCAACAGGGGCTGTGTCAACGGATTTCTAAAAGTCCCTGATATCATATACACTCTTAAAATAACTGGGCAAAAAAATGCCCAACTTTTAACCAACACTGGGCAACATACTGTCCACACAACTATTGGTTAAAATCTGCCCAACTGATGTTGAGTTGTTACACAAATTGGTTGATTCATTATGAGATTAGGGCAAGAATTACACAACGTTGGGCCATACTTAACCAACCTTCAAGTTCCCAACTAAATTTACCCAACCTTTTAAGAGTGTATATATATATATCTTTTTTTCTTCTTCTTCTTCTTTCTTTCTTTTTCTTTGTTCTTTTTTTTTTGTTGTTCTTTTTTCTCTTTTTTTCTTTTTTTTCTTTTCTTTTCTTTTTCTTGGGGGGGGGGGGGAGCATGTCTGACAAAGCATAGCTGGGCAATCGCTTCTCAATCCCTCCCCCCCCCCCCCCCCGTATAACGCCGCATGTCATCCTTAAATGGTATAACAAGCTGGATCGTATTCAACTCATAATGGTTGGATGCCGACGCAAAAGGATCTTTCAATTCAATTTCCTAATGAATGGGTAGAAACTTCGGTATCAAGACTTATCTAAATTTTGAATGAAAATAAAAAGTCTCTATGGAAGGCATTTCAATATAAAGTAAGGTATCGGTAAAGAAAGAAAAAGGATTTGCTTATCACTAGAATGAAATTCATAGTTTGTTAACACTTTGACATATGTTTTGAGATACCTATAAATATGAAGTGTATTTTTTAGCATTTTCCTACCATTAATGTCTAAAAGGAAAAATGGACTAGTAATACTAATAATGAATGATAAAAGAAGGTGTCCTATCTTATGTCTGTAAAGGCTGAAAAAGAACAGAGAAAGATTGAAACTTTGGTGTCAATACATCTATCGAAAGTTTGGACGGAAAAAAGGGTATTTATGGAAAGTATTTACAAGTAAAATAAGGTTATGATAAATATTTTATCATTCTTATCGATAGGATCGATAGGATCGATAGGAAGAGGGTCAACAATCAAGTATACACAACTCAAAAATGCAAAATTATTTGATAATTCATAGATAGTTGTGGTCAGAAATGACCTCGGCGTAACGTTAAAAAACAAACCCCCAAAAGCCCACCTGATTGGGCATACTGTACATCCACTTTAAAAAAATAGATCTGTTGTCATGGAATCCAGAAACCTATCAGCCCTAGGAAGAAAAAAAAGAAAGAAAAAAAAAACAAAAGAACTGCCATGACATATAAAAAATTAAACAATATCTCTTGTGTCATGGCATCCATTTCAAACCTACGCTAAACCCGACAAAATAAAAGAAAGAAAGAAAGGAAAGAAGAAAAAAAGAAAGAAAGAAAAGGAAAGAAAGAAAGAAGGAAAGAAAGAAAAGTACCAGACTGGGCGTGCCGTTCACCCACAGTTTAAGGGCTAGTGCCCGGTAGGCTCATCATTCACAGGTCACCATCTCCCAGCCAGGCATTAACTAAACTTAACACTATGACATTAAAAATTAATTCATGACATCTGTTAATTGCCATGGAATCTAGTAAAACATCCAGAGACCTTTCAGCCATGACATATCAAAAATAAAACAATCTCTCTTGTGTCATGGCATCTATTTCAAACCTACGCTAAAGCCTATAAAATAAAAGAAAGAAAGGAAAGGAAGAAAGGAAGTAAGAAAAGTACGGAAAGTACCAGACTGGGCGTGCCGTTCACCTACATGCAGTTTAAGGACTAGTGCCCCGTAGACTCATCTTTCACAGGTCACCATCTCCCAGCCAGGCATTCACTAAACTTAACTTAACACTATGACATTACAAAATTAATACATGACATCTGTTAATTATGATGGAATCTAGTAAAAACATGTCCTAAGCCTCACCTCACTAAACGAAAAAAAAAAAACAACAACAAAACATTTAACTCGGCCTAAAAAAAAACATACCCGCAAACCCCCACCCGTCATTGGGTATAACGTACATCCACCTAAAAAAATTGATCTGTGTCATGAAATCCAGAGACCTATATATTAGGCCTACGAAAAAAACAAACCTGCCATGACATAAAAAAACAAACAACATAACCTCTCGTGTCGTGGAATCCATTTGAAACCTACAAATTGAAAGAAAGAAAGAAAGGAAAGTACCAGACTGGGCGTGCCGTTCACCCACAGTTTAAAGTGATTGATTAACTTTGTGAAAAATTGTAAAATCAGCTCAAATGCCAGTGAATTGTGTGCAGTCCTCTAACTACATATATAATTAAGGATATTTGAAAGTAAAATGGAACCCGTTTACTATCCTAAAAAAGAGAAAATCGCGTTCAATTGCTAGCGCAAGTCGCTCGGCTTCTTCGCTGCGCTGCAGTCACAAAAACCAAGCACCAACGCTTGGCGATTTCAGAGCGGGTTTCCAGCCCGTACGGTATTCTGTGATAGAGCGAGGTATGCCAACCGTAAGAGTTCTTTAGGGTTCGGTGGTACTCTATCCCGTCATCAATGTTCAATCGTAAATATCTTGATATATAAACGACCGATCAGCTTATAAAACTCAGGTGATTCCTGTCTGAGCTAAAGGTTTGCAATTATGATTACAGCATTAGCTGGAACAGTGATTTTTTTTTTCAATCTTGGGCAAAGTTAATCAATGCCTTTAAGGGCTAGTGCCCCGTAGGCTCATCATTCACAGGTCACCATCTCCCAGCCAGGCATTAACTTAACACAATGATAATTATAAAATTAATACATGACATATGTTGCTATGGAACTTAGTGAAACATGTGCTAAGCCTCACCTCACCGAAAAGGGGAAAAAAGCAGTAACTGGGCGTTATGTTCTAAAAACAAACCCCAAAACCTCCACCTCATTGGGCATATTGTACATCCAAATTAAAAAATAGATCTGTTGTCATGGAATCCAGAAACCTATCAGCCCTAGGAAAAAAAAAAAAAAAAAACAACATCAAAAGAACTGCCATGACATATAAAAAACAAGTGAATGAGGCGGGGACATAAATTACGCATTGCGTAATAAATGTCCCCGCCGGAAGTGCAGATCTGTGGAAATTAACTAGCCTGAACCTTAAAACTTCAGTGAAAAACTTTAGTGAATAAAATAATAATGTTACTGCATGCAAAAGAAGAGAATACCAACAATGCATGTATACAACTGAAATATAAAACATGAAAACATTATGAACCTTCAGCCATTTTGAATAAATTTGCATAAATTTGCATGAATAATGAATTTCAAAATTCTGTGTAGAAGTTTGGAAGCCCCCACCCAGCCCTATCAGATAAAACAATCGGAATCAAAATCCGATGTGAAATAGAGGAGAAGTAGCATTTTTCGTCAATTTTGAATAAATTTGCATAAATTTGCATAATTAATGAATTTCAAAATTCTGTGTAGAAGTTTGGAAGCCCCCACCCAGCCCTATCAGATAAAACAATCGGAATCAAAATCCGATGTGAAATAGAGGAGAAGTAGCATTTTTCGTCAATTTTGAATAAATTTGCATAAATTTGCATAATTAATGAATTTCAAAATTCTGTGTAGAAGTTTGGAAGCCCCCACCCAGCCCTATCAGATAAAACAATCAGAATCAAAATCGGCCAAGAAATGACGGAGAAGTAGCATTTTCTAACACTTGAGCACACACAGACAGACGGACGCACGGACGGACGGACGGACGGACGGACGGACACACGCACACACGAACGGAGCCCGTTTCATAGTCCCCTCGCGAACTTCGTTCGGCGGGGACAATTAAACAATATCTCTTGTGTCATTGCATCCATTTCAAACCTACGCTAAACCCGACAAAATAAAAGAAAGAAAGAAAGGAAAGAAAGAAAAAAAGGAAAGAAAGAAAGAAAGAAAGAAAAGAAGGGAAAGAAAGAAAGAAAGAAAGAAAGAAAGGAAAGGAAAGAAAGAAAGAAAGAAAAGTACCAGACTGGGTGTGCCGTTCACCCACAGTTTAAGGGCTAGTGCCCGGTAGGCTCATCATTCACAGGTCACCATCTCCCAGCCAGGCATTAACTAAACTTAACACTATGACATTAAAAATTAATACATGACATCTGTTAATTGCCATGGAATCTAGTAAAACATCCAGAGACCTTTCAGCCATGACATATCAAAAATAAAACAATCTCTCTTGTGTCATGGCATCTATTTCAAACCTACGCTAAAGCCTATAAAATAAAAGAAAGAAAGAAAAGGAAGAAAGGAAGTAAGAAAAGTAAGGAAAGTACCAGACTGGGCGTGCCGTTCACCCACAGTTTAAGGACTAGTGCCCCGTAGACTCATCTTTCACAGGTCACCATCTCCCAGCCAGGCATTCACTAAACTTAACACTATGACATTGTAAAATTAATACATGGCATATGTTGCCATGGAACTTAATGAAACATGTGCTAAGCCTCACCTCACCCAAAAGGGGGAAAAACAGTTACTAGGCGTTATGTTCGAAACCCCCCCCCCCCCCCCCACCACCACCTCATGCATTGGGCGTACCGTACATCCACATTAAAAAATAGATCTGTTGTCATGGAATTCAGGAACCTATCAGCCCTAGGAAGAAGAAAAAAAAAAAACTGCAATGACATATACAAATAGAACAACGTCTCTTATGTCATTGCATCCATTTCAAACCTACCCTTAACCCTACAAAATAAAAGTAAGAAAGAAAGGAAAGGAAGAAAGAAAGAAAGAAAGAAAGAAAGGAAATGAAGAAAGAAAGAAAGGAAAGTACCAGACTGGGCGTGCCGTTCACCCACAGTTTAAGGGCTAGTGCCCGGTAGGCTCATCATTCACAGGTCACCATCTCCCAGCCAGGCATTAACTAAACTTAACACTATGGCATTATAAAATGAATACATGACATCTTTAATTGCCATGGAATCTAGTGAAACATGTCCTAAGCCTCACCTCACCAAACGAAAAAAAAAAAAGCACATTGAACTCGGCGTAACGTTCGAAAAAGAAACCCCAAAATACCACCTAATTGGGCATATCGTACATTCACATTAAAATATAGATTTGTTGTCATGGAATCCAGAAACCTATAGGCCTATAAGGCCTACAAAAAAGTGCCATGACATATACAAAATAAAACACGATATCTCTGGTGTCCTGGAATCCATTTGAAACCTACGCCTAACCCTACAAAATAAAAAGAAAGAAAGAAAGAAAGAAAGGAAGGAATGAAGGAAGGAAAATACCAGACTGGGCGTGCCGTTCACCTACAGTTTAAGGGTGAGTGCC
This sequence comes from Heliocidaris tuberculata, assembly GCA_025618425.1. Taxonomy (NCBI): domain Eukaryota; kingdom Metazoa; phylum Echinodermata; class Echinoidea; order Camarodonta; family Echinometridae; genus Heliocidaris; species Heliocidaris tuberculata. Next base: position 8,863,354 of record CM046851.1, read on the forward strand.
CGTAGGCTCATAATTCACAGGTCACCATCTCCCAGCCAGGCATTAACTAAACTTAACACAATGACACTATAAAATTAATATGCCATCTGTTGCCACGGAATCTAAAGAAACATATCCTAAGCCTCACCTCACCAAACGAAAAGAAAACATTTTTAACTCGGCATTCGAAAAACAAACCAAAAAATCCACCTCATTGGGCATACCGAACATCAATTTAAAAAAAATTGTTGTCGAGGAATCCAGAAACCTATATAAGGCCTAAAAAAAAGTCATGACATATAAAACATAAAAATACGATATCTCTTGTGTCATAGAATCCATTTGAAACCTACGCTTAACCCTACAAAATGAAAGAAAGAAAGAAAGGAAAGTACCAGGCTGGGCGTGCCGTTCACCTACAGTTTAAGGGTGAGTGCCCCGTAGGCTCATCATTCACAGGTCACCATCTCCCAGCCAGGCACTAACACTGTGGCATTAAAAATGATACGTAATATCTAAGGTGTCATGGAACCCAGGAAAACTTATGCTAAGCCCTAAGAAAAAAAAGAAAAAAAAAGAAAAAAAAAAAGAAAGAAAGGAAAATTAAAATATAAAAAAGCACCCGACTGGGCTCACGGTTAAAGGGGCTAGTTCCCCGTATTAAAGTCACCATCTCCCAACCAGGCATTAACTAAACGTAGCACTATGACATTATAAAATTAATACATGAGATCTTTTGCCATGGAATCTAGTGAACATGTCCTAAGCCTCAACTCTCCAAACGAAAAAAAAAATAGATAATTCAGCGTAACGTTCGAAAAAACAACCCCAAAACCACACCCCGGTGGGCATATCGTACATCCACATTAAAAAATAGATCTATTGTCTTGGAAACCAGAAACCTATATGAGGCCTACGAAAAAAAACTGCCATGACGTAAAAAAACACGATCTCTTGTGTCATGGAATCCATTGAAACATACGCTAAACTTAAAACAACCACATAAAAAAAAAAAAAAAGAAAGAAAAAGAAATATAGAAGGAAAGAAAGGAAATTACCAGACTGGGCGTGTTCACCCACAGTTCAAGGGCGAGTGCCCCGTAGGCTCATCATTCACAGGTTACCATCTCCTAGCCAGGCACTAAAAAAATACATTATCTCTGGTGTCATTGAATCTAGGAACACCTAGTCCTATACTAAGCCCTCTTTACAAACAAAACAAGCAAATCGAAAGCTTGATCTAATAAAGTTGAAGTTCAGCTACGTCCCTGTCTTTCTCATCAATTCTCACGCTTGGAAAATTTATCGAGACGCCGTCTGGGTAAAGTATTATATATATACTATATATATATATATATATATATATATATATATATATATATATATATATATATATATATATATATATATATATATATATATAATATAATATAATATAATATAATATATATATATATATATATATATATATATATATATATATATATATATATATATATATATATATATATATATATATATATATATATTATATTATATATATATATACCTTACCAGAGGGATGATTGCAATATACACCATAATTCTCATAACTCAATGAGATGGTAACTTATGAACATGATGAAAGGTTACAACACTTCAACTAGGTTTGAACCCATATATTCTAGGGTTTAATATCCTTGTTTAATGACCAATAGCTTAAACCAGATGGTCTTAGAGACCTCTGTATACAACATATACAAGTAGACAACACAGGCCTGGTGAGTATGTAGGAACATTTTGTCACAAGGTAGACATTGAAACACCTGCATACTTACCACCCTTGATTGTATGCGCGTCCCACGGTGTGTCCTGATCTGTGAAATAAAAGAAAAAGAATGAACGTTCGAGAGGGCACGTATCCAAATTGAAAATTAAATGAATTTCAGTATTAGCATAGCTATAACAAAATAACAATGATATTTTAAAAAAAAAAATCAGATACCAAAAAGTCATCATATATCACTTTTAAAGTAATTTCGAAAAACGCTTTGATAAGTGAACGGTCTCCGCTACTGAGGGGCATTTCATCAAGGTGGATTTTATCCACAGATATAGCCATGATAGCTGTCGTTATGTTGGGCAGTCATATGGCAAGCTGTCAGGTCGTCATAAGCAACCTTGTAAGTAGGCTAGGCATACTTTTTAGCATGGTCATCCCATTACATCAAATTAAGATATCAATTTTAAAAGGAGTAAATAATGTATATAATATATAGATTGAAGCTTACCTTCTTGGAATGTTTAATGGGCGGTCAAAGAAAGGGAATTGCCTCCGGCGTCTGACTCCACTGACCACACCCAATCTTTCTTGACCACGATACAGCAGCGGACCTGGCTTATGCAATACCCGTCTCGGCTTCCTCCTCACTACTCCTGTAGCAAGACGTTTACGTTCCGAGAGGCTCAGCAGTGTTCGACCATGTATCCCCTCGTCTCCCCCTGCTGCTTCTGCAGATCATTCTGCAATAAGACGACCAGAGAATTAAATATCTATATTGTTAGGTACATGTAATAACTCAAGTGACGAATCCGGGGGGGGGGGGGCATGGGGAGCACGCCCCCCCCCCCTGCAAAATCCAATCTGTCATATAATGTGTCCCTATCTGTGCCCCGTGGATAATTCAGACCCCAAGAGCAAGAGGCTCCTTTCCCCCTCGTAAGCATTAAGAACAAAATAAAATAAACATTGACATGTAATTATTTTCTCCTCTTTTGTGGATGAGGAAATCATGTTCTGGCTTAATAATTTGTCAAAATTAGGTCTATATTACTCAGAATTACAGGTGTGTCAAGCTAGAAAGGAAAAGTAAATCGGTATATACTGAAGATGCATTTCATACATTGCAAAACTGGTCTTCTGATATACAAGTATGTGATGTTGAGAAATATCACTCCAGGCTATGATCACACATTGCCTCGCCTTGCGGCAATCCGGACCGACCTCCGCAGGTCTTGGTTTGCCCGATTGGCGGCACGACACTGCTCTCTACCTGCTTCGAGCTGAGCGGCGGCTCTCTGCAGCTGCGATCTCTCGAGCCACTAGACGGGGTGACCTCCGTCTCGGGTGAAGTTGCTCACGCTCCTCCTCCCGTCTCCGCCTCTCCCCCTGCTGCTGACGGTAAGCAGGAACTGTGCTCGCGATGCAACTTGTTGACTGCAATAAAAAAAAATTAAAAAAACAACAATTAGTTCAATATTTTTACTACCACACGATCCTTTCCCACTTCATGTTGATATGATTTTGTTGTATAGGTATCTGTCTGAAGTGCCCGGGTTCTCAACATATTTTCCAGAAGTTTCAGGACTTTTGCCATTAACATAGCTAAAATTCAGGGGGGGACGGGGTGGTCCCTGAATACAATAAGTTTTTCAGCCATAACAATGATTGTGACGTTTCCTCAAGGGAGGAGCATAGGCTTACGAGGTTGGGGCTGCAGCCAGAGGCGTCGGAACGTCGGGGCTCGGACAATGCATGGGGGGGGGGGGGAATCTTTTGTCCACCAGACAAAAGATGCCTCCGCAGCCTCCCCCAATCCATTGTCCGAGCCCGACGTTCCGACGCCTCTGGCTGCAGCCCCCTGAGAATTTTGAAAGTGGCGCCATCACCACTACCTCATATTCGGGCAGCGAGGTGCCCGAATATTCTCATATTCGAGCAGGAAGGTGCCCGAATATTTAATTTATTTAGATTTTCATTAGATTTTGGATCGCTCGCTTTGATTTCGAAATGTAGAAACTTGAATTGGGCAAAAGAAAGATGGCAGCCCCTCGCGAAAATGTGCCGTACGCCTATGGGGACATCTTGACAGGATATTTTCATTTTTACATTTTGAAAAATTATGGGATCAAAATGTGTATATCAGTAATTCAGAACAGAGTACTAATGAATTTTAGCTTCGATGCACAAAGAGGTACGCTATAATAAAGCTCGAGAACCGATGGGCCAAAATTTTAGCTTTATCAGCTCATAATTTCATAACCCAGATTTATAGACAATTTGAAAAAGGCAAATGATTTAAATTCAATGGAAAAAGATACACTTGAACAGAGGCGGCGCTCCCGGGGAGGGGGGGGGCACAGTGCCCCCTCCCACTTTTTCAAATACCTGAAAAATGTCCTCTTTTACCTATGAAACGTGCCCCTTTTCATAGCTGATAAGTGCCCCCTTTTCTTCGTATAGTGCCCCTTTTCCTTTCTAATAAGTGTCATTTTACCTTCTGATAAGTGCCCCCTTTAATCTCAGACATTATTGCCCCTTTTGAAATCTAATAAGTGCCCCTTTTTCGTCTGATTAGTGCCCATTTTCTGTTCTAGTAATGCAATTTTTCCTTCTAAGTGCCCCTTTTCCTTCGTATGACTGCCCCTTCTTCTTTCTAATAAGTGCCCTTTTCACCTTCTGATTAGTGCCCCTTTTAAGCTCAGATAAGTGGCCCCTTTTAAGCTCAGATAAGTGGCCCCTTTGAAATCCGACAAGTGTCCTTGTTTTCGTCTGATTAGCGCCCATTTTCCGTTTTAATAGTGCAATTTTTCCTTATGATAAGTGCCCTTTTCACCTCTGATAAATGCCTCTTTTTAGATGTCCCTTTTACTTCTGATGAGTGCCCCCCTTTTTTTCTAATAGTATTAGTTTCCCTTTTGATAAGTGCCCCTGTTGTCTTCTGATAAGTGCCCTACCTATATACCTATATATATTTAATATATTTTACCTATATACCCCGATGTCGCTTACAAACTGTGCCCTAAAGTCCACAAAAGAGCCATATACCTAGCTCCAAATAATCAGAGAGGCATCATAATAATAGATGCCCCTACTGATATCAGCACAATGTGAGGCAGTGGAGCAGGGGGCAGGAGGGGCACAATTCCCTAAATTATACAAGGACAATTTTTTCTAATATTTTTCCAAAGTTCGCTCGCATTTAACATTGTCTTCTTATCATATTAGGAAAATCACTGCTATTCAAAATATCTTGAATATTTTGCTCGTTCGCTTCGCTCGCTCTCAAATGAATAATCAGACCATTACACTCAACTGCAAAGTAGTTTTTTTTTTTTATTTTTTTTTATCTAGAACCATGTTAAGACATAAACAATAATGTGTCGAAAATGATCTTCGATAGTGTCTTAATCAGAATGTAGCGGTATACTAATGTCTCAAAGTGGTATTTTCCGCATTGTTTTCACCCTTTGTAGGTGCCCTTTTTCCCCCCAAAAGTGCCCCTTTTTGTTGGTCCCCCCCCCCCACTTTGAAAGACGCTCCGCCGCCCCTGCACTTGAAGCTACAAAATACACAAAATTCTTCCTCGCCGTTGTCACTTCTTTATGACATTGTATAGGCCTACTTGGAAAAGAGCCGTTTTTTTTGTGTGTGGTTTTTTTTGTGTGTTTTTTTTTGTTTTTGTTTTTGTTCCTGTTTTTGTTTTTTTGTTTTTTTGTTTTTCTTAAAACCTTGGTGCCGGATTCATTTTTTATAAGTAATTTGTTTGCCAAACTTTTAATTAGGAAAATAGTTGCGTTAAGGCATTCATTTCAGCAATGCTTTGGTCTGGCTTTGGTATAGGAAGACACGTTTTGTTAAAGCCGGTGGGTTTTTGTAACATTTTGGAACATACTGTAACATTAGATAAATGAAAAATTAGATAAACGACTATTCACTTACATTTTGTGTTGCCAGCACTGGACTGTATCCAAGGCTGGGGGTGTCTTTCTCTTGCACCGGTAACCCTCGTGGGTGTACGCGGCGCAGTTCAGTCCATACTGGTTAGCCATCTTTCACGAAGTGAAGTAATAACAAACCGAAGCAACGAAGAAAGTCCAGGAAACGAAGCAAATAAAGCTAACCTCCAAAACAACGTGTCTACGACAATGTCTAGCAGAGTGAGTGGAAAGAGTTACGGTTTGCAATCTTGCACGTAACCTCGCGCGATATCCTTCAGAGGTTTCTTTGAATGGGTACTTAGAAAAGACATCACGTGGTTCTAGCAGACGAACCAATCACATTTAGGCTACCCCCAAATTGTATTCGGAATTCACGCCAGGAAAAAGACATTACGTAGTTTTCAAGTACACGAAACAATCACATTCGACCTTTCAGGTCTCCACCCAAACTGTAAATGGGCATGCACGCCAGAATGCAATTAGACATTCTTAATACTGTGTCACAATAGAGAGCAGCCAAACATTTGTTATGTTGAATTCATGTGACATTCTAACTAATGTTAGTATTATATGACCTGGTTTATTTCAAATCGGTTTACAGCTTTTTGAACAAGCATACCTTGGAAGCTACATCGTCTAAGAATGTTCATCAATAGAAAGTTCACATTTGCATTCCAATTATTGGATGTTCAGCTCTGCTAACATAATGATGAGATAGTTAATTGTGTTATGCGTAGCTGAGGTGGGGGGGGGGGGGCAGGGGCAGACTGCCCCCTGACAACTTTTTCCCATGAAAATTGTGCCACCCCCCTCCTTGTGGAACTGATTACTTTTTTGTTGTTGCTTGTCAGAAAATTATGGAGGAAAACTGAACCCCTTAAAATCTGAGCAGACCCCCCCCCCCCCCCCCCACTGAGTGACTTTCGGATGGCTGGCAAAAAAAAAAATTGCCACCCCCCCCCCCCCCCCCCCCCCCCGAGTGACTTTGGAGGGCTGGTGAGAAGAAAAAAATACTAATCTCCCTCCAAACAGTTCCCCGAAGTTGACAGCCCTGCCCCCTTCTACAAAATCCTGCTACGCCACGGGGGGGGGGGGGGGGGGGGGGGGGCATGTCTCATTGAGACCTGTACATCATCCGCGTAAATCACTTTCTGAAAAGCATCCTAAACAGGGATTGCAGTAGGAGTATAGTTTTGATACACTAGACATGGAAACCCGTCTACCATCTCTGATTTTTATACCCTTAATGGCGATTTCCGCGGATATTCTTATTACCTCTGAATTTAATACCCTTTTTCTTGATTTTGCTGTTTTGGATACCCTTAATGCGTAACCCCTCACGCACCTAATGCTGAAAAATTACCCTATTTATCCGTTTTCGTGTACGCGGATAATGTACAGGTCTCAATGAGACATGCCTCCCCCCCCCCCCCCCCCCACCCTCCATCACACTTTATTTGTTTTTACTCAACTCTGCCATTGCCTATCGCCTTGTTTGTTATGAATTCATGTTAATCCATGACCAAATTACAGGCTTAATTCATTTTAGTTATAATCATAAATATAATGGTAAATGAAAATAGGATCATAAAGATCATAAATAATAATGAAAAGGATCATAAATAATCATAAAGAGACACATAGGTGGATCCAGGGGTGGGTTGAAAAATCCACCTCCAGCCCCTCCCCCCGTTGGAGGAATTTAGATGCAAAGTGGCCCACTCTACCTATAAGCAGTGTCGTAGCTAAAGGAGGTGGGGACACAGGGACAGGTACCCCAAATTAAATAGTGTTTCAACATATACATATATGTGTAAACCTTTCAAGACAGGAATTATTTAAGAGCTAAATTGATCACATTTTGTTTAATCAAATTGCCAACAATAATATTTTTCGTTTAGTGCTACATGGTTTTTAGATGTAATGTCTTTGAAAACATGGTTGACAATTTTGTCGAAAAGTTGAAAAAAATTGCCAATTTTAATAAAAAACAATGATTTTGAACCTCTCAATATGTTGCCAATTTAGGGATTTAAAGCTTATTCTCATTTTTAAAATTCCTGGCATCAAATGCAAATGTTCATGCAACAAAAATGGACACAGTGTGTGCAGAAATTTTTAATTGTCTTGAAAGGGTTAAAAACTGACAGAATATATTCAAAAGATAAAGAGACATAATTTACATAATCACCATCACATGTCAATATAACAACCCAAATTCATACACCAAGAGTTACTGCACCAAGCATTTCATGCTTTTATTATTTCCTTAATCAGTAATTCACATTACACATTCAACTGATAACATAAAATATAATCGATGTATTACATAAATCAAACATTCACATTTGTACAAATCAGTGTATAGTAGATGAGCTTATTCCACGAATACCTTTCACTGTCAATCTTCAAATATGTTTACTACGAGGTTCATTAATGGAAACACACGTACTGTATCAAATGAGTGGGAAAAAAAACGACTTGATTACAAGAAAGATAGAGAGAGAGGGGGGGGGGGGAGACAGAGAAAGGTCGGGAGAAAATAGAGAGAAAGAGGAAGGGAAGGAGAAAGAGATACCGTATCGAAAATACTGTAACAGCAAATTGTCAGAGACTTCTGATCATAATTAAAACCCTGTGCACCATATCTGCATCATATTGAATACATGAGCTTGGTCAAAATTTATGTGCAGTCTCAAGGTATGGGGATATGTGCTGAGTGCCAGAAGCGCATCATCTGATATCACCTTACAATGAGTGAACACAGTTCTAGCTCTAAGCATAATTATCAAGTTAAAAGCATGGGGTAAAAACAGCTGACTGAGAAAACTAATAAAAAAATATAAACCAAGGATATTTGAAGAAAAAAAAGAGGTGAATATATGCAGGTACATGTAGTTATTCACTTCTATGTATGAAAATATTCTTCGTTTATACAACTGTAAAATACAGTTTCCACTCTACTGATTAAAAAATAGCATGAGTTTGGGGCAAACATTCATAAAGTACTAACTATTAAAGCTAGTTGCCGAATTACACTCCCTGAGAGACTTAAGTTGCATACCTATGCATGCAATACAATTCTCACTTTGAATAGAAAGGAGGAACTAGCTTTAACAGGAAAGTTTCATGAATATCCTCTGGTAATGACGATAAAACTCACACACATACATGTACTTCCCAATAAAGACATTTCTGATCTCAATTTTTTCAGTGTTTTCATCAAATATGTTCAAATGGTGTTAATTTTACCCGAGATGCTGAAGATAAACAAGTACGATTGTACATGTAGACAATTAAAGAACCTACAGATTTAAGTCCTATCCATGGGACCCAGTAATGATGGATGGATGCTTCATGCAATGTGATATAGGACATGTCACTATGAAATTCATTTCTCATTTTCACTTCATTACAAAATCAATTTTATTTATTTTGTTTCATTATTACAGAAACTTATACAGAACTTGTGGATCGACACTTGGCCCTTCTCAAATTAGTATGCTAACTCCAGCGAGATTTAATTTTAGGCCATTTTCAAGGATACGGGCCAATGTCTCCTGCTTCCAGACCATCGCTATGCAACTTATCCATTATCCTCATCGATGAACAAATAATCACCCATCATACTTCAATTTTCAGTACTAATTAAAAAATTAGAGGTAACATTGTAAGATCCTATTGCATTTCCAACATAAAAATCAACATTCACTATATACCAAAATAATCAGTTCTGAAAAATCAGTTAAATCAAAGAACAAAGACAAAATGATGAATTTCAAACACCAATCATGTCTCGAAAGCAAATAATTACTTGCAAGATTCAATTTGGCAATCAACCTAGCGCCAAATGTTCCATAACAAATCCCCCACACTAAACCAATTCCCATATTGCTTGCCAACATAATGATAACTGCATCAATTTACTTCTCAGTTCATCAAAGTCATGAAAAAGGTCTTCTGCTGCCTGCAATAAGGCCGTAACTGCCATATTGTCGATGGCTCATGTGACCTTATGGCAGGCAGCATACAAACAAAGTTGTAGTAAGGCAAAGACATCATGGAATGTTTTACGAATAGATCTCTTATTTGTTGTATTTGTAGAAACCTTCACCAGTCTTTACACCAAGCTTGCCCTCTGCCACAAGCTTGTTGATCGTCTCGCTTGGCTTGAAGAGTTCTTCATTGGGGTAGGCCTCATGCCAACCTGTGAAAAAAAAATTAACGAAATTAAATGTTTCATGAAAGCTAGATGAATGCAAGTGCTTCTCCAAATTACCCCTGACTATGTTCATTTTTGCCACTACTCATGTATTACGTGTATTTTCACTTTTTTTAAAATCATGCTTTGTGTACAAGTACCTGTACATGTATATAAGTTCCTATCAGCCTGAAATATGAGAATAACAAATTGCAAACCAACTTCAGTCACCTTTGACCTCATTGAAATCACTGCTATGATCATACAGACTGGTACCAAATGAGAAGTAGTTCACATGTTATTTGCAAAATTAAGAGTATAAACCTATAAATTTCAGCTAATTTGACTTCTCAGACATCTGACTTCTCAGACATTTGACCCTTTGGCTCCAAAATCTGATCATTTTAACTTCTAATGGTGACGAATAGTAGTACCATGTTTGAATTTCTTGAAAGAAAAAAACGTTTACAAAGGCCAAGTAGTTTGAGAAAGCTAATACTCATCCTAAGACAACCCTGAATCTAACGCGAACTAAACATTTAAAATACTGTTCGTCCTTTGACCCAGTAGTCCAACTTTCTTTAAGGGTAATGAGCTGGAGGACCAATGGAGTATATTCCGAAGGTACACAAAAAACTAAAAATAGGAATGAGCAACATCTACTGTAAAACAAGTAACTTTTGTAACGTATGTGATTCCATCTCCCCCCGGCTGAGAGAACACCAAAATAACCCGGCCTTTTTAGGGTTAATGACAGCTGTTTTGGCAGCAGAAATTTTTGCAACTTTTGCAAAATTTCATGTAGAAATTCAATCTGATTTCAATACTTAAAAAATTAAACTTTTGTGAATCTTGAAAATTAAAAAAAATTTGGGTATTAAGGTTTCTGAGGGGCATTTCATCAAGTGTCTTGTCAGTGATTTTTACTGACAAATTTGCTCTCAGCCAATCAGACGCAAGGATTTCAGTAGCTTTTAACAGTTACTGCAACTTGTCATTGATGACAAGTTTTATGAAACAGGGCCCTGGGGCCTGTAACATAAAGAGATAAATCAATCTTACGATTGATATCAATCGTAAGTCCATGGCAAACCATGTACTGAAGATTTACAATTGATCGTAAGATTGAATGTATTTCTTTATGTTACAGGCCCCTGGTTTGATAAAGTATTTCTCTCTCACCGTCTAAGATGAACTTGATGACGTCTATGCCAACATAGTCAGTCAGCTCGAATGGTCCCATAGGATATCCAGCTCCTAGCTTCATACCAATGTCAACGTCCCGTGGGGTGGCATCGCCTAGAGTGAGGAGGAGAAAATGGAGAAGTGACCAACCCTTGCTGGAGAAACAATTTTCCACATTTTCTTCCAAATATTGGTTTTCTTTTAGCTTTAATTGCAGGAAAATATTATAAATAATAACACCGATCAGTACCTGGCAAAAGTATGTACAGCGATAGTGTACTCATAGCTGCTGTTTATTAAAGAATTTAATTTGGGGGGTCTGGACTTAGATTTTTAGCAAAAAGATAAAGGATAAATTGAAATTGAAATGACAAAAAATTGAAATTGTTTATTTTTCTCTCACTATTTTCATCTTTAGCTTTTGGTCTCCTTCTGTCTTATTCCTTCTGTTTTCCTTTTTCCTTTACTGTTATTTTCTTCGTTTTACTTCTTCTTTTTCTTTTTCTTCTGCTGGTGAAATTCATGGAAGGTGGGGGCAAAGTCTCCCTCTCTCTCCGCAGGAATGATGCATCAGGCAGCAACAGACATGTGTATCAAAGACTGCAGATATTCTCCGTTTAGTTTTGGTACTATCTATTCTTATGTCAACTCACCTCTCTCTATCATCCGTACAGCTTCACACATGTAAGGCACTAGCAGTCTGTTAACTACAAAGCCTGGGGTATCCTTGAAGTTAGAAATGAAAAATGAAGAATAAAGAGGGCTTAGGAGAGTGAGAAAACAAACAGATTTTGGTAATTCAAACAAGTTAGATGGTAAGTTTAATAGACAGGCATCATTGAACACAATCTAGCAGGAAGAAACCGAAAGCTAATCTTAAGTTCTCGTATTTCATTTCGAGAAAAACTGACTGCAATTCCGAGTAGTCTATCATGCATAAGACAGGTGGTTTCGACCTACAAACTTGAAAGAAACTGAAATTCACTTGCTGGAATTTACATTATTGTACCTGAAAAGCAACAAAACAAAGGCTTCTCGCACAGTGGCTGGAATCGAACCACAGACCATTTCATCCAAGACCCAGTGACTTCTCCACTAGAAAATGACACCTCTAGTCTAAATGGTAATAATTCAAATCAGAACTTGAACTTTATTCTCCACTATAAATGGGACAACATAAAACAGAACAATCAAACATGGAGATATACAAATTGAACAAATGTTAGAGAAATAACTTTTTCTGGTAAATAAACAGCAATGAAAACATCAATCAGAAGGTTTACTTACTCTGCATGTGATAGGTGTCTTGCCAACTGCTTTTGAGAAATCCATAAGGCTGTTATATGTCTCGTCACTGGTATCGTTTATTCTCACAACCTAAACACAAGAGAGTGAATAAATGAGATAATTAAAAACAACCATACTACAAAACAAAAAACAAAAAAAAAACCTGAGATAGGTTTGACTAATTGATTGTAGAAATATTGACACTAACAGGTTTCCAGGACAAATGTGCGCTCAAAATCTAAGTCCAGAACCCCCAAATTTAAACCAAAAAAAATTAACATGGAGCTCATGCACACAGGTCCTTAGTTTCAATTCAGACTCCCTTTGAAAAAGATTAATGTAGAGCCCTACATACATTAAAAGTATGTATATCTAGAGCAGGTTTGATTACAGGTACACACACGTACACCGTATGCAGCCATTTGAGACCGACAAGAAAATAATAATTTGAGTAATGTAATGTGGGAATAAGAAGGATATTCATAAAATAGAGGTAACGTTAATAATAGTACACACAAAATGATATTTTCCTGGTATTCTTCTCAATATATTTCAAATTCTGGCAGAAAATTTGCAAATAATTTGGAGTAGGTGCCGTGAAAATATGTAGAGCACTCTACAATAATTCAAAGCCTACACACAAAAATGGGAGGTCATCAAGTTGTCTGCTGAAAGCCAGAGAGCGTGAACTCATATACTTTTACACAGAATTTACGCCCTTCTGGCTCTCAACAAACAAAGTGTGAAAAGACATGATCTTCTCCGATGCAATCAATTATTCAGGAACAATAGGTATTTGTAGAATCCACCCTCCTGTCAAGCATTTATCATACGTTAACCTATTGACTAACAAATTTTCTAATTCCCATAGATTTTATACAGGGACCACCCAATTCCCATCGACAATGGGTTAAAGGGAAATCCAACCCTAATAGCAAGTTGTTCCGAAAGAAAGAGGAAATATCAGAGAAGCAGACTGGTGAAAGTTTGAACGAAATCGGACAAGCAATAAGAAATTTAGGAATTTCTGAAAGTTGTAATCACTATACATATACGGGAATTTCAAATTGGCCGAATAGGTAATGTCACTGTGATGTAGTGGTAGACAACTCCCTCATTTTCACCAACACACAAATTGACAAAGATGTCATTTTTTTTCCAAAATGTATTACTCAGGAGGATCTTTTTTCATGAGGACCTATAACAATATGCTATCTACAATATATTTTGAGTACTAGCTTAAAGGAAGCAGACTACTCCTAAGAAGAAGAAGAATAAAGGCGCTTCGGAGAAAACTGCAAATTAATGATATTTTTGTGTACAACAAACGGGAGAGTTGACAAATGGGAGAGTTGTCCACAAATATGTCACAATCGACTCAACAAATTGCCACTTTGAGATTCACACAGATGCAGTGATCTCATTTCTTAACCCCTTCCATGCCACCAGAGTTTTGAGCAATTGTCAAAAATGAACTTTCAAGAGTTAAATATTAACTTTCAATGAGGTTTTTTCTTGAACAAACTGGGCAAAGATATATTGCATAGGAATAAACATTATATTGAAGGCACAGGTTTCTGTATGAGGAAGAATTTTCAAGCCATTCTGAGCCTGAACAAAAGGTTCAACTCTCAAATTTTGGGGTGGGAATTGACGCCCACGGCATGGTAGGGGTTAAACATCCATAACTTTCTTATTCCTTGTCTGATTTCTTTCAAACTTTCACCATCCTGTTTTTCTTATTTTTCTGCTTTCACACAAATCATCTTATTGACCAAGGTTGGATTGCCCTTTTAATCTTATTACCTCGACAAGTTTCATCATGGATACTGGATTGAAGAAGTGAAGACCACCAAATCTGTCTTTTCTGGAAGTCACACTTGCGATGTCTGTGATTTGCAGTGAAGATGTGTTGCTGACAAAAATTGTGTTTCTGTAGAGTATAAATGAAAAATAAGTAGGAGTATTGTAAGTGCTGACAAAACATGATTAATTTCTTTTCTTTTGGACATGTATATACTGCAAACGTTCCAAATATTAATTGTTTAAATTACTATTGATTACAACAATCCTTCAAATTAAGATAAAGTGAAAAGTGTGATTCTACCAGGAGCAATGTGAAGAAACATCAAAATAAGTTTTGAACAAAATCACCGAGATATAATGCATTTATGGGACCTACCATCAATAAAAATTGCTTTAAGTATAGCTTTCAGCAAACTTGATTTCTTCATGTGCCACATTCATCAATTGGCACCTTCTACATGCCTCATATGTCAATCAGCATGAACAATTATATACATCAGTGAACTCAGTATACCAAGATTTAACTTAGGCCCAGTATGAATCAGTTTTCGTTAAAACAGATGTATCTTTCATTGTGAAGTGCTATGTATCTGCATGAAAAAGATGCTATTTCAAATACAATGCAGGTTAGAGTTGATTGAATAAAGTAAAGGTTTTGACCACAACTTACGCTGGTGCTACTTTGTCCAACTTGCTAAATAGGTCCTGCTTGATTTTGATGTTTTCGACGATGGCTTCGATAACGAGATCCGCGGAACCCACCGAACTTTCTGCATCTGTATTCATCTCAATGCTCCCTAAGACAGAGCTGATGAACTTTTTACCTCCCTTTTGAAAATGAGTAAAAAAAAAAAAGGGAGAATATAGAGGAAATTGGGATTAATAGTAAACTCATTTTTAGAACTTGAAAGTTTTCTTTTTAACCCTTTCAAGACAAATGACCACATTTTGTGGTTTGGCTCAATAACTTTTGATCCAGAGCTCTAAAAAATATACCAGATGCACGAGTAGAAAGAGCAAAATTTTCTGCACACACTATGTCCATTTTCATTGCATGACCATATTGCGTTTGACGCCAGGAATTTTAAAAACAAGAATAAGCTTTGAGATCCTTAAATTGGCAACACATTGAGAGGTTTAAAATCATTGTTTTTCATCAAAATTGGCAATTTCTTTCAACTATTCAACAAATTTCTAACCATGTATATTGTTTTCCAAGACATTACACCTTATTTGAACCATGTAGCACTAACAGAAAAATATTATTGTTGCCAATTTGAAGAAAAAAACGTGATCAATTTAGCCCTTAAATAATTCCTGTCCTGAAAGGGTTAAACTACACAGAATGTAAGTGTACATGGCCTATTGTCTAAAACACACCATACAATACACAATTGTTTTCAGTTTGTTACAAAAAAAATAGATTCTCCCTTTATCTTCATGTTGCCAATTGAGAAAGAAAGTATCATTACTATATAAAAAATGAATTGAATAAATCATATTCTACAATGGGATTCATATGCGTTGTTCAAAACTCACTCACCATTTTCAGTAGAAGAGTTCTCATTAACTATTTATTGTGTGTCTATAATCATTAAGAAGTCAACTAGTTTATTAACCCTTTCAAGACAATTGACCACATTTTGTGGTTTGGCTCAATAGCTTTTGATTCAGAGCTCTAGAAAATATACCAGATGCATGAGTAGAAAGAGTAAAAATTTCTGCATACACTAATGTATTTTTGTTTCATGACCATACTGCGTTTGATGCCAGGAATTTTAAAAACAAGAATAAGCTTTAAAATCCTTAAATTGGCAACACATTGACAAGTTCAAAATCATTGTTTTTCATCAAAATTGGCAATTTTTCAACTTTTCAACAAAATTTTTAACTATGAATATTGTTTTAAAATACATCACACCTTATTAGAACAATGTAGCACTAAAAGAAAAATATTATTGTTGCCAATTTGAAGAACAAAATGTGATCAATTTAGCCCTTAAATAATTCCTGTCCTGAAAGGGTTAAGAAGCATTTCTAAACCCAACCTAAAACTTCACTTTAACCTTTTAGTCACTAAACCGCCCCGGACCGCCCTTCTTATTACTCACTGAACCTGTGTAACACTACAGCAAATGTATTGTAGGGGATATTGGGTGCTGAAATTTTGTGTGTGCTGTCTTTACACAAAGCCCTTTAGAATCCGCATTGAAGCGATGCGTTACTGTGGAAAGATTTTGCGTACAGCAGACAGTCTATGTCACAAGATGGTTTACTGAGACTGAGTTCAGTGAGTAAACAACTACAATACACGCACAATCCTCAGGTGTTTAAAGGTTAACCCTAATTCTACGTCTTAGACAATATAAACCCCTGGAGCAAACAGCTGAGCACCTTCAAGAGTAATCATAACACTTACATCTGGGTCTTCAGCATATTTCTTCTTCGCGATGCGAGCTAGGCTCTTCTCAATGTAGGCCTTGGAGTTGTCCAGGACTTCTTGGCTGAGGTCCACCACTGTAACAGCATGACCAGTCTGTGCTGCTACCTGTACAAAGACCGGGACCATTATTAGGTGTAAGATCAAAGAACAGAACATCCTATATGCACAATGTGTTTTATTTTCAACAAGATAACAGTAAAATATCACTTATGTTTTAAAACTTAAAGATGTCTTTAATGGTTTCAAAATTACCAAAATTTGTAATTATGGAAATTTAAATACTGCAACTTAGGATCACATGACACCTGCAACAGTCAATATGCATGAACCATGTTACTTTTCCATCGAAAGTTTCAGTAAGCTCTGTAACTTTGCATACATTTGCTTTTCCAAACAAATACAGCTGTATGTGGTTTTTAAAAAAGTACAGAAAATTTCAAACAGATCCTCTCGCAGATTTCACTGCAACAACTTATACGGCAACTAACAATCTAAAAATGGATTGGAAAATCTGTCTCTAAACATCTTTTTACTGGTAGGTACATTTCCATCTTCCATTTTATACACAAGTAAGACATATTCACCTCTAGTCTTGCAAGGATTACTTTATTCTGAAGTTCTGTATTTACAGTTGGTTGATCATATTTTAATACAGGGTCATAAAGTCCTTTGGAACACACTCACAGTGGCGGATTTAGGAGAGGGAGAGGGGAACTTCCAGCCCATGCTCCCCCCCCCCCCCTCCCCTTCGGGAACCAAAGTGTACATTGTGCCCACCCTCCCCCCCCCCCCCCTTAGACCCGATGACCTCCTTTTTTTTTTTTTTTTTGCTTGTCAGAGAATTTCGAGGGACAACGAGGCAGCAAAATTATTATCTTTAAGTTTATTTATTTGCTTGTCAGAGAATTTGGAGGAAAACAGTACCCCAAAAATCTGATGAACCTTTTTTTTTTTTTGCTTGTCAGAAAATGTAAGATTTGTGCCCCCTCTTTTACAAAATCCTGGATCCGCCCCTGCCCACACATATGGAAGGATGTTTATAGATAAACTCGCATACATCAGTACTGCAAGGACAGCCTTCCATTCACGAGCAAGCATTCTCAATCTCCTGAGAGAGTTTCAAAAGAGCAAGTCTAAAAATTTCACTTGATCAAGGTGATAGAGATCCAGTGGAAGAAATTGTCCAGATATTATATATTTTATCACCCTACAATGAAAAAAGAAAGTATTTCCTATCAATTTTGCCTATTACTTTGATGTTTCTACCTCTTCAACTTAGGTCAACCGTCGCTGAAATAGACAAAGCCCCAAATAGGGATGGTGTGTGGAACAATATCCAGCCTCAGCTCAGATAAGTTGCTTTCTTATCAAAGAAACTTACCGTAGAACTTTCAAGAAAAATAAATCAGAGGAAAAGCGGCAAGAGAATCTACAAATAAAAATCAGACAAAACTCCTACTTAATTATTGATAAAATTGTTTGTTTAAATCAGGTCAACTTGTTAAGGTAACAGACACAGGGCTCCCATCCTCTGCCTTGGCAACTTGCTCTATTAGATTTTTAAACAGCATGTTGTAACTTTAGTCGTGACCACACATAGCAATTACTATACTTCGTGTGTATACTCTTGGACGGTCATACACCTCAACACTTTCAAAGACCAGTGCACAAAAGTCACCAACATTCACTCAAAATCGGCATTTAATTTACAAATACCGACACCAACATATCCATGAAATACAATAAATTCAACTCATCGATCTTGAAAAAGATAATTCCAAACATGAAATCCCTAATCTATTGTTACTTGTTAGTTCTGGCGAAACAGGGTATCGGAGTCATTGTGTACATTTTTTTGTCGCCGCGAGCGCTGAATCTCGCCCAAAATAATTTGGTCGTCAAAAATTTGGTCCCTGTCGCGCATACGTAAAAGTCCCAATTTTCCGTGTGCATGATAATAGAGATTGATGTGCGCACGTGACACCGAGTTTCTTTGTGGACAAAAATTTCATTGGCCGAGTTTAGTCTAAAACATCGGCGGAATGAAAACATTGAAAAACGATCGTGAAAAAAAATCGGCGGGGATTTCTTCGGTTTTGGACATGATTTTGACTTTGGATTTTGCTGGAAATATCAGAAGTTCTTCCTAACATAACGGCCATTTAAGGTAAGACTAAGCATGCTAAAACTTGTAAAAGTGAGCTTTTTAAGAGCTGGATTTGAAAGGAAGTATTTGAAATATTTATCTTATTTTTCCCCCCATACATTTAGTACATGTGATAGAAAATATGTGGTATTTTGCCTCTGTTCGTTCTTAGTGGTCAACGACCACTATTACTTGGTGTGGTATAGTCAAGGATTGTAATTCCGAACAGATTGTATTACCGAACGTGTAAAGTTAAGCGCCTAAAACGGGTTTTCAAACGCGTGGGATTACGCGTATGAAAACCACACTATCGAAACAAAGGTTGTGTCTTTTTCCCATAGGTTTCACACATTCAGAAATACAGTACCTTTATCAAGGGACCAAAAGGCCGCGTCGTTGGGAAGGGGTTCACTCGGAAGGGAATATTGTATTAAATCTACGTTGTCTTTTTAAAATTCCATCAACTTCTTTTTCTGTAGGACTTTGAGCATTCATTATGTAAGTTTGACAGATATTCATATAATATTTTATTTGCTATCGTTGATTTTCTGAAAAGTGTTCGGAAACTGGATCCACTACCATACTTGGTGTGGTTGTGACATTGTCGCGACATTGACAAGAGATATCTAGATCTAGCTCTAGATCTATTTTTGTGCAACAGTAAATCAAGCCTTCTTAACTTCTTTAGGCTAATAGAAAAACACTGCAATTTTCTTGTAAACACCCCTCCCCCTTTCCAGGCAGCTAATGAGGTCTATTGTATTTTCTATTTTGTTTAGATCCAATCTGTTGTAGTGCCCACTTAAAACTAACACAGATGTTATCATGTGGGTCTACACACAGTTTTACCTGAGCAATACCAGCTCCCATTTGACCTCCGCCAATGATTGTTACATTCTTGATAGCTGCCATTCTTGCTGCAGATGTTGCCATGGTCCGGGAGATTACGTTCGTAGCAAAAGCCATCCTGCAAACGATAAATGTTCACTTATATGAGCCTATAGTCTAGACTATACACGTGCCTTCTAATGCCAACTTCCAAGCCTTTTTTTTTATTAGTACCAATACATGCGCAGCTATCGAGCTCGCAGAGCTGGCTAGATGTGCTCCATGACGCTGATCCAGCGCCCGCGAGTATCGACCCAGTTACCGCCCATCCCAACCCTCGAGCGAGGGGCTAGCGCTTGCCTAGCGTAACTCTTGAGAATGCTCAATGGCGGGGGCGGCAAAGAGAAACGTTGAAATTGAATAACAGTGATCCTAGTCTTCGATATCATATAAGAGAGAAAGTATTGAAAAGCTCTGATTATTATTTTTAAGAGCGCAAGAAAAAAACCTACATAAAGTGCCACGCCCACTCGGACCGGCGTGGGGGTAGAGAGTCCTAGCTAGTTTCTCACCCAGATTTTTGGAAAATGGGGAGCAGCCGAGCAGGGGTTCCGTTCCATATTATTTGACACTTTATATTTTCTGTACATAAAAATACTATTGGGTTAAATTCCACACAATTTGTCTTTATTCAATTTTATTTGTGCAAGTCAACACTTTAGAGGTTCAAAACAAGATGAAATTACGTTAGATTATGATTTTTTTTTTTTTTTTTTTTGTTACCTCATTGCCTAGATCTATGTCCTCAGATTCTTGTTTATTCCATTTCAGAATACAAATATCAAATAACAAAAAAATTGAGGCGGGCCGAAAAAAGGGAAAAGTGAGAGAAGCTAGGAATCAATTTCTATTTTCTGTTTTAAAAAGAATGGCTTTATTGCTCGTCCTCCTTCCCCGATTGGATGGCGAGATTTTAAAAGTGACACCTGTTTGGAAAAATGCACGTCTGACTCCGATTTAAAAAAAAAAAAAGAGTTTTTGTTTTTATTGCTTTTCAGTGATTTTTGTGACTTGTCTCCCTTAAAAACTACTCTCTTGGCGGAGCCCGAGCCTCCGCTCCCAAGCCCATTCTTCCCTCCTGCCTGTACAAGACAGTCTGTAGCCCGTCATAGGGTAATAGAAAGATGTGTAGGGCCTATAGTATTACAGGAATGCATGCTAAATAACTTTCAGTCAGTATCTACTTTCTATCAAAATACTTATAATGATAATTATGGAAGAAAGCAGCTTTCAAACTGTCTCTCTCCATATATGTCTTTCTTTCTCCCCCCCCCTCTCTCTCTCTCTCTCTCTCTCTCTCTCTCTCTCGCTCACTCCCTCCCATATCCCTCTGTTACAATCTCCCCCCCCCCCCCTCCTCTCCCTCTCTGTCAACTTTCCCACTAACACATAGGTCTCAGGCTCGAGCGATAGTGTATAGCAACATAGATAACAGTACATACTGGAATTACACATTCATATTATATTTCTTCGTATATTCATCTTCATCAAAGGTTGTCTGATATTTAAAAAAACACAAGGCAACGATGCAAATTAAAGATTATAACCATGTCAGGCTTAGAGAAGTTAATACAGTAAAATACGATGGCTCATTTTACTGAGGCATTTGGGCACAATATAAGCGCATGAAGAGAGAGAAAAAAAAGATAATTATATTTTATAATCTTCTCCCATAACATCCTAGTTGTGATACCATACAACACAGCAAGCAGAATACTGTCCATAATTATAGAGCTAGCTGCATAAAATGTCAGATTGATCACTGACATAACGGGTATACGAGAAATAGTTTATTCCCGAGGAAACAAAACGATGAAAAGGGAATTCAACCCATAAAAACCTCAAGATCGTAAAAAAAGACACTGTTGCGAAGCAAGGTGACTCAAGTAATATAAAATCGGCTGCCTTTTCATGATGAAACCTCGGCAACCATAAAAGGACTTGGAATCATAAAGTCGTTTCATCTACAAAAGTCGTGACTGCTAGTACTTAGTTTTTATTCGCTCTTCAGCTGCCTGTTGTTGAGTGTTGACAATACCACACGATTTCTGTACACAGGATATGGATAGGTGATGGGTGAATACTTGATATAACGCGATATTACTCTTTTCACTGCATGAAAGAGCAATTTCTCCCAAGTGGAATATTAAATTTATGTATTGAGTCAAGGTAAGACATTCTATTCATTTTCTATGTTCTGAAACGCTATTTAAAAGGTCTAGAGTCATGATGTTGATTTCAGGTCTGATGCTGTTATAAAGTTCTCTTTGAAAAAAAAAAAACTTGTGTATGTTTTCTGAGTGGCAGTGTTTATTGAAGTGGAAAATAGGAATATAATGAAACAAACACATTATATATATATATAGCTCAAGTCTGCTTATAATTTTTAGGTTTGATTGGTTGTGGGATGAATGTTGTCGAGGTCTGGCGAAATGTGTTGGCCATATTGCTGCTTTCTCCCTCCTCCCAATCATTTCATCTCTCTCTCTCTCTCTCTCTCTCTCTCTCTCTCTCTCTCTCTCTCTGTTATCTCTCTCTGTTATCTCTCTCTCACCCGCTCTCTCTCCGTCCCCACATCCAAATTATTCTTTCTTTATTCATAAGAGTTCTGCTTCTTGATATTTTTACTATATATTTTCTACTTTTTTGTAGGTATATCAGTATCCCTCTTTCTCCCTCTTATTCTCTCTTTCCCTCTTCTCTCTCCATTTCTCAGACTCTCTTTTTCTTTCTCATTTTATTTTTTTTTTCTCTTTCTGTTTGCATCCCTTTCCACGGTCATTCTCTTCCACTTCACTTACCCTCTTCGACTTTTTCTCTAGTTTCCCCGAGATCTCCTTTCATCTGCCCTCTTTTACTATCCCTGTATCTTCTTTTTTTTTTTCCATTGATGTCAGTATATACTTCCTGATTTTCATTTTTCTATTTTTTATACATTTTTCCGGACTCATTTAACATGACAGTGATGAACCCATTATGATGTATCATATAATTTTTCATTCACACCCACGTGATTTTTACTTTCAGTATTTATATCTTTTATATACTAAATGTAATATTCCACCGGCAAATTTAGGCGCAAACGCCCCCCCCCCCCCCCACCTTGAAACCTAAGTCGCATACTACACATACTCAATGTGCCTCTTCTTTCATATTTTTACCCAAAGGGGCATCTGAACACTGCAATAACGACGTTTTTCTTTCTTTTTGCTTGTCAGAAATCTTTCAGAATTGTGCCCCACCCCCTTTTACAAAATCCTGGATCCGCCTCTGTAAAATACCATTAGTCTTGTATAAAACAGGTCTATTCACGGCTGTCTAGATCATACCGATGTATCGATTGGTAATGAAATCTGACTGTAAACCACGCGTGAGGGAATGAACTTTTGAGAATATTATTCTTCGGTTTTGAGCAAACATCAAGAATCGGGGTTGTGGTTGAAGTTGATGCTGTATGCATGTGTAAATAGCAGACGAAAGGTTAGGAAAGCTAAGGGATTAATATGAAGTTGCAACTAACCATGTTAACGTACTATATAGATGGGGGCTGGGCAGTGTGGGACACGGGGCAAGACTTTGTTATATGTTCAGGGGCGGCGGAGAGTTCAGGGGCGGCGGAGAGTCTTTCAAAAAAGGGCACTCTTTTGGATAAAAGGGGCACCTACAGAGGGTGAAAATAAGACGGTAAATACCTTTTTTGAGACATTAGTATACCCCTAAATTCTAATCAATAAACCACCAAGGATCATTTTTCGACACATTACTGCTTATATCTTAACATGGTTCTAGAGAAGAATAAATAAATAAATAAATAAATAAATAAATAAATAAATAAATAAATAAATAAATAAATTGCAGTTGATTGTGTGTATTGGCCTGATCATTCACTTGCGAGCGAGTGAGTGAAGCGAGGACAAAAAAAAAAATAAGATTTTTTTTCTAGCGCTGAAGGCCACGGGTGTTGCCTTATATTCAATGATAATAACCACAAATTCATTTTAGGGCCTTTTTATATCACTTATCACTATTTTCTTACGTTCAGTCTGCTGTTTTTCTGATCATTGTCCCAGCAATATGCCTGATTTCTATGTATCTTTGAGGTCGCATTGCGACCGATCAGATTTTGTTTGATAAAATAACAAAACTTGATGCTGTTTTAAGCACAATCTCATCATAAATTGAAGAATTGATAATACTTTAAGTTTATACCCATAATGCCAATACAACATACCTGATGTGATTTATTTAATATGATAAGAAGATAAACTGTAAATGCAAGCGAGCGTAGCGAGTGATCTTTGGAAAATTTTAGGGAAAAAATGTCCTCAGTTGCTTTAATTTAAAGGCACTGCTCATTCTCCTATATAATTTAGAGCATTGTCCCTCCTGCCCCCTGCTCCACTACGTCACACTGTGCTGCTATCAGTAGGGGAGTCTATTGCTATAAAGCCTCTCTAATTCTTTGGAGCTAGGTATATGGCTCTTTTGTGGACTATATGGCACATTATGTAAGCGACATCGGGTTATACAGGTAAAAATGTGTACTTGTCAGAAGACAAAAGTTTACTTATCAGATGTGAAAAAGGTCACTTATTTACTTATTTAAGAGGAAATGATACTATTAGAAAGAAAAGGGGTCACTAATCAGAAGTAACTGGGGCACTTATCAGTGTTACAAAAAGGCACTTCTCTGAATGGAAAAGGTGCACTAAAATCATTTTGATGATTTTAAAATCTATCAGTACAATTATTCTTATTTACTATATTATATATATATATATATATATATATATATATATATACATGTATATATACCATTCCCTTTAACTTCAGTCACTACAGTTCATTCACAATGCAATCGCTTGTACATTCTACAACCTAATAATAATATCGATTTTTTTTTGGGGGGGGGGGGGCAAGAAAACAAACTATATCGTGGCGCTTACAAAATAAAATATTTGGATAGAAAAAAAAAAAAAAACAAGTGCCAAAAAATAGTTTCCAGCATTTTCAGAGTCAAGAGTATCTCGATGGCCTCCTTTTGGACAGCCAACGATTTGTCCATCATGGTTTGTCGATTGTTAATCCGTCTGATTGAAATAACCATTTGTTATTCGTGTTATCATGCTGTATTCGTTTATTTGGTGGCGACTTGGCACAGGAAAATGTTCCAAACAATCCGTGGCATCATCGGTGATGCATTGTTCGTGTAAAACCAAATTAAACAGTCCATCCATTTTGCGCGTCATGCATGATGAAGTATCAACTATCCTCCGCTGTCAAGATGATCAGAATGCATATGTTTAATTTGTCGAGATGAAACGCAATATTCGGCGCTTTTGTCAACATGCGAATCAATAAACCCTACACGATACATCAAACTATCCGGGCGGGTCTCAAAGATATTAATGAAAATAGACCACCAGTATATGGTAATCGTGCAGGAAACCGGAGAGGGATAACATTGCGATATTACGGTCGATCATTCATAGCACTCTCGCAGTGATGATATCATTGGCAGAGGCGTAGCTGTACAGGGAGGGGAGGGGGTACGCCCCAATCGAATGAAGTTGAAAGAAAGAAAAAGAAGGAAAAGAGAGAAAAGGGAAGGCAGAATGGGAAAATGATGAGAAAAGAAGACGATAGGAAACCCTTCCTACACCTTCCCCCTAATCAGTGGTCTCGTAAATTCGCATGTCATTTTTCCGAGTAATACCTATGCCCCGCAATGATGCCATTACCCCCTCTATGGTTGAACTCACACTACGCCACTGATCGCTGATATATTTTTCCACAGACTCGGTTACAGTACGTAGATAATATGCATAATAATATACATTATTTTCAGCTATAGGAAACAGATTAATGGCCTGGAAGAAAATTTATCTATAAAAAAAAAACCCAAAAAGAAAAACTGAAAAATATCTGCACAGATTTTAAAGTAATTTGATTGGATGTAAGTTGTCAGCATGATATAGTCAAAGTCTTGCTTTGTCTTATAATAATTCTCTGGGTATTATTTACTCTGCTCCTTTTCTTGTCATCATTTTTTTTAATCTATCGTAATGATCGTCTTTTAATATACAAGAAAGAATCACTTTTTTTTTCTTATTCAACTGCGTGCAACATATATATTTGTATGCTTGATTTCACGTCCTCCATTCTAATGGGTTTTCTAGATCTGATAACAAACGTTGTTATTTCCTTTTGTCTAAATGTACTTTTCTTATCTTGTATATATACTGCAATGTTACTGTTGGAGATAATTTAATTATATACAGATCGGCGGCGTTAACGGGACCATGTATAAGCATTAATTTGATCATAATACCCGGAATAGAGCTGCATCATTTATAAATTTGAAAGAGATAGCACATAATGGAGGGATAACTGCATTGCGATACACGATAGTGCGTTTATTTGATATAGAAATAATGTATCTATAGACGAGGCCCCGGGGGTGTCACTGTCATGTAAATGATATGGGCCTAATGCGATGGTAGATGAGGTAGAAATAATGTGAACGGCCTTAGCATGAAATATCAATACAGTGCTTCCAGCCCATCTCTCTACTCTCTAATTTTTCAAGATTGCTTTTTTTTTTTTTTTTTTTTTACCTCCTTACGATCAGACCAATCGCCATCATATTCATATACGTAAACACCAGGAGATCTTTCATATCTTTAATTTTTTAAAGTAAAACCTGGCCGAATGTTTGTCATATATCATTTCCTTTGTTTATCATCATTAATTTATTTTATACTAACTATAAAGAATAAGCTTGAAAGAAAAAATGAAAATCGAAAAAAGATGCAATGAATTCACTGGAGTAATGTCTATTTATCATGTTTATCGTTTTAATGGGCATTCCTAAAGAATTATGTAGATTATTATCTTTAAGAATGATCGTCATATCATTCATATCTATCCTCTCTCTCTCTTTAAAAAAAGGCCGAATGCTTCACTCTATTTTCATTATCCCAGAAGTTCGCGTCAGTGATTACTTGTTCAGTGTGGAGTGAATTTTCACTCTATTTTGCAGTGACGTCAGTAATCACTCATTTTTTTTTTCATTTTTTTTTTTTTTTTAAAGAGAGAATAATATATCCCCTCCCCAGATGATATCCGATATAAGTATGGACATGATGGCAGGGACTTGTTACACTCAATCGAGAAAATCTCACAGACATTCTAACCAAGAGGATGATATCAAAATATTTGGATAACGACGCCATCGATTTCTCTGGAATCGTTAAATTATCGCGACAAACATATCCACGTAATATAATACCCAAAATATATACTCTCATTATGTTCATGCGTAGAGCGTGTATATAGGGTGACCTATAATTGCACACACAAATTATAGGTCAACCCAAATTGTAAATTGTGGAAGGAGAAATAAAATACGTAAGTAATCATTGCGTACTGGTTGGAAAAAAGGGAGATAAGTGAGACAAAAAGGAGGATTTTTGAAGCCTTATTAATATTGCCTTAATAAGATTGTGTTTGACGGGCTGCGCCATTGGATTGTGAAGAAAACAGTCTAGCAGTTATTGAGAAAAGATGAGTATGTATTGCACAAGAATAATCGTGTTTTGTGCGGTTATGAAATCATGAAAATGCTAACAAACTGACTCAGCAGTCATGCTGAGAATCACATAGAGTGGAAAGCACTACACACAGGTATGGGTACATGGGACTACGGTAATGTGGCATCAAAATTGGTGCAACTTATGTTTCAAGCTTTTTATATTATCTGGATTTTGTTTGAGGGAATTTTAAGAGCAGTCCTTATAATATTGATTACTGCTATCATGCGTATTCGTCCATTATAGAAACAAACAGAACGAAAAAGCTCACAAAATTATTTCAACCTTTACCATAATTCAACATTCTCTTTCAATGAGAAGAGAGGAGCTGTATCTCTTGTTCATTCTCAATATTTAAAAAATAAAATAAAATCATGATTTCAAGCAAACAAACTGATACCCATGATACTCGTCCTACTTTTTGTTTCGATTCTAGGACAACTACCCCCTAGACAACTACCCCCCGGACAACTACCCCCCGGAAAACCACCCCCTGGACGACTACCCCCCCTAGGACATCTACCCCCCAGGACAACTACCCCCCAGGACAACTACCCCCCAGGACAATTACCCCCCAAGACAATTACCCCCCAGGACGACTACCCCCCAGGACAACTACCCCCCAGGACAATTACCCCCAGGACAATTTTTCCGGGGGTAGCTGTCCAGGGGGTAGTTGTTCGGGGGGTAGTTGTCCGGGGGGTAATTGTCCTGGGGGTAGTTGTCCTGGGGGGTAATTGTCCTGGGGGTAGTTGTCTTGGGGGGTAGTTGTCCTAGGGGGTAGTTGTCCTGGGGGGTAGTTGTCCTAGGGGGGTAGTCGTCCAGGGGGTGGTTTTCCGGGGGGTAGTTGTCCGGGGGGGTAATTGTCCAGGGGGTAGTTGTCCGGATACGTTTTGTTTCATTTGTGGCATCTAAAAACCTCATGTCGTGTTATTATAATTATTTTAAGTTTTCCTTCTAATCCAAACTTAAATTTCGACGTCGATCATTACATGAGCAGGAGCTTCACTATTTTCCCCTTTCAAAATCTTGTTAGGATCAGAAATAATTATCTCCTTTGCTTTGAAAATGGTTTGATTGGTTAGACGGCCTTCATTCAAAAGTATATAGTTATTTCTAATATATTCCTCTCTCCTTTACCCCCCCCCCTCTCTCTCTCTCTCTCTCTCTATCACATGTTCTAATAAATATGTTAAAGTTACAATTTAACAATTTTGGTACAAAAAAAAAAGCAAGATAAATTTTGTAGACAGCGACATATCCCCAAAACAAACACCGAGTAAATTATTCCTCCCTCAAAGGAACAATGTCAAGTTAAGGCCTATGGCAGTTTTTGTAAGATGGCAAAAATAAGTCTTTGTAAGCCTCTCGAAAAAGATTTATGCAAAGTCAACCACTTTTAATCTCAGCCGACAATATCATTTTTATTATTCAAAACATGAAGAGATTAAGAAACCTAGGTGGGAGGTTTATATAAGGTCAGTCTCTGTGATTGGTTGATATCTATATACCCCATCAACAAAATGATATTCACTGACACTTGCTAGTATAGCGGGCAGTCATCGGGGTCACACCCCCTTACTCAAATTTTTGTTTGGAAAGTTATTATTCGGGCAAAAGTTGTCCCCCTTCGGAAATGGGCTGCAGCCCCCTCCTGAGGATTTTAAAAGGTCTGATAGTCGGGCAACCACCACATCATATTCGGGCAGCGAGATGCCAGATTTGGGCAGATTCCCTGATAATGAAACTTCTTTATATGTAACTTCTGTACATTTTCACTACGAAAAGTTTTTTTTTTAATTGCTCGCTCACTTCGCTTTAGAAATTGAAAAGTTGATATTCGGGCAAAAGGCGTCAGCCCGTCCCCTTGCGAAAATGGGCCCGTATGATCAGGATTACTATATCTACGATTTTCTTTTATTATTATATATGGGGGGGGGGGGGGGGTTAGGTTGCATCATTTTTGTCGGCAAATTTGGGTGTCACAAACCCCCATTCAAAATGTTCTAGCGAGGCCCCTGCTTCCAGCAGAATGCTAAAATATCATTATTTCAGTAATTACATTTTACCTTGCTTACAAAGTTCTTCGGCTTCGCTTAAACTTATAAAAGACTAATGAAAATTAATCCTTCCATCCAATACTGAAAGGTTTCTGCACAGACCTGAATTTTTGAATTGAATATTATATAGACCTAACTATAGAGCCCATATCAACCCTTTTTTTTAGTTCGTATAACTTACTCATTTTCCTGTCTTACTTTGTTTGCCTTTGGGAAAGGTAGTTATAGCCTTCCTTTCTCTCTCTCTCTCTCTCGTTAAAATAGATAATGAAAAAAAAAGAAAGAAAGAAAGAAAGAAGAACGCTGTGTTATCGACAGGACCTCTCCAATCTCACTTTTAAGTATCGCATGCTTCAAGAAACTTTTTGTCATGCTTGTGTACGTTCGACAGAACCCGATGATATTACGTAATCACGCCCACCCCACCCTTGCAGGCTGGCTGTATCCGCCACGGGCTGCGTACGCCAAAACGTTTGTGCATCTCACTGTATGGTAATATACCACCAGTTCTACGTAAATTTATATAGTGCTTGTGGCGCGCCCGTACGTACACCAATCCAATAAGTAAAATCAAGGAGGTACTATAGTCACACACACATCGTGTGAGCTTTTAAATAGGAAAGACACACACACACGTACACTAAACAGATCGGAGCTCGCATTCAACTGGAATAGGCGCTCGCGATCTATCTCTCTCTCCAAAAAAAATATATTACCCTTGTTGGAAGACACTGTATTTATCTTTCGTATTACAGCAGATCGATTAATTTAAGAATAGGCTTAAACGTGTCTCCTGGCGGGGAAGGAATCAACCACAAGAAGTGAAAAGTGATTGTTGTTTTTATCCTGACTGAAAAGCAGAATTTTGCAAACAGGCAACTTGTTTGACCGGTAATTCTTGGGGAAATTTATCAACTTTGTTTAGACCTCTGAGACTTGGTCCTTCTTTCGAGACATGTGACTTTGGTTCTGACCTGGCAGAGCGACCGTTTGGGCCTCTTTCTTATCCCTTTGAAGGTGAGTGTTTGCACATTAAAACCAATAAATGTATTCACTTAATTTAGGTCTATAGCGAGTGCAAGCCTATACCCTAACCAAAATTGAAAACCCAAAATATTGTCACTTCAGGAGCACAAAATAAAACGTTCCAACATTATACATCAGAGACAGTTCATTGACATTTTGGTAAAATTCTTGTCATCTTCTAAAGCCAGAACTTATCAAACTGAAACAGAACCATTATAAGATTCTAGTAGAAGTACCCCTGGGTTATCACCATTTAGACCCCTGATAGCTACCCCGGACAAATACTACTCGAGATTATTACCCCCCGACAACAGCGCCTCTAATTTAGATTGTTTTCCGATGGTAATTAAGGTAATTTTAAGGGGTGGTATAGTTGGGTGGGGGTTGTAGTCGTCCTGTTGCGATATACATGCATATACCTTCAACTTTTTTCAGCTAGTATCTCAGTGGCTATATAGGAGGTGATTAACCGAGCTATTAAGTTTCATTTAGGAAGGCTGAACTATTTCTCAAATGTCATTGAAGTGTTTTTACTTTCATGAGTATATAGGTTTAATTTCATTCATATATATATCGAGGTCATTTTTTGCCAATCATTCCCGTTCAAAGAAATTGAAAGAATAATTGTTATTATAACGGGAACATGGTCTTCCTCAGAAACTTAGGTTTTGAATTGATGTATATAACCGGGGCAGTGCATGCAGTTTCAGATAATTCTTTAAATAATGATTTTCAATTTCTTACATTATTATGATAGTCAATGGGTTTGTAACCGAGGTATACAAGAGATATACAAAGACAGAGAAACGAATAACAGAAAGGGAGATTGAGAGAGAGAGAGAGAGAGAGAGAGAGAGAGAGAGAGAGAGAGAAAGTCAGGTAATCAGACATTATAATCATGCATGCACTCCTTTTGACAATTGCTGAGAAGAGTGCCTTATCAACAACAGAAACTGCTAACTGATCGTACTTTTTGAATGGTTTTCTAATGAGGCAGTACATCTTCATTCCAAATTGCTCATTAGTAGCAGTGAGCATTACTGCGACAGTGCACGAATCGAAACATTATCATCTCTATATTTATCACTTGAAGCTCCCAATCTTTCCAAAAATTGTTATGTGAAACATGAGAAAAACATTAATTTTGAATCAAATTCAGTATTGACTTACATGTACACATTTAATACTAATTATAATAGTAACAATAGTGTATGAATGCAAATTATGACGATGACAAAAAATAACAATCACATGCAGCATGCAGCATATTTTTCCTTACAAATGTAAATAATTATGAATGTAAATATACCCCCATTTCAAATATATAGGCGTACCGTCATTACAGATGGCCCCCAAAGTACAAACCAGCACATACCGGGTATATTGATGCACGTTTTGGTGACTGATCCGAGGGCGTCATAGGGGGCTTGTGCCCTCTGGCCAAAAATTGTTCCGCTAAACATAATACAAGCGTGTGCCCATTATATCACATATATAATTTGAGAACTTTTGTTATATCATTTTTTTTGTTACTAGTCAGATATTTGTGCACAATTTTGTGGCTCCTCCACCGTATTTATAAGCTGTACAATTCAAATCAAATCTAATCAAAATCAAACACTCTTCAGAACACATGCTTTCCTTCTTTTCCTCTTTTTGCAATCAATAAAAAAAAAGTTTATATTTCCGAGTGAAATTGATACTGCTACGTACACGGTAAGTAACATATAATGTTCCAAACAGATTTATTGTATTCCAATACTGCCATTCAACGTGTTACAAAGAAAAATAAGCCAGAATGCTGTGTTAACATGATAACCTAAAACATTTCAAAAGAAAGAAGAAGAAGAAAAAACAACGGATGATGCAAAATCTGGAAGTGTATGAATATTTGTTTTTTTCTGAAAAAACGGGTAAATAAATGAACTCTTTTTCGACATTCCTCTAACAAACACAGCTGGACAATATTATTATTATAGTATATGCAGTCATAACAAAATAACTTCAATTTATATTTAATGCATTCCGAGTTGAAGGCCCGCGGGCTATTCTTTTTTTCCGAAAATAGTTGCGTATAATTGTAGCCATGTTTGCATATCAACAAAGGAAAGCTATATTTATTTTTAGTTTCGAAATTCGGCTTTGAATCATAACCCCCCCCCCCACACACACACACACACACACGCACACACGCACGCAGTCCCACCCCTGCATTGTTCCTGAAGTCAATGTCACGTATGAGGTATAGGTTTTCTCATTAAAAGAAAAAATTAAAAAATTAAAAAGGAGGAAAACGAATGCTTCAGTTAAGGGCATCATAATAAAAAAAAAAAAAAAAAAAAAAAATAGGGGGTGCCCCCAATCATTTCAGAATTAACCCTTTCAATGGATACACATATTTAGATATTATACGCTTGTAGTGACAGATTTTGTTCACTGCAAATTGAAAAAAAATGAAAAGAAAACGAATGTTTCTTTTGTAGATACAATGAGAAACAGGGGGATACCCCAATCATTTCAAAATTAACCCTACCCCTTGGATATCCATAATTATTCAGATATTATGCGCTTACCCCCCCCCCCACCCACCCCTCCCTCCTGAATATTTATTTATTGATTGAAGTTGTGATTTCCCATGTTCAAAAAATCCAAATGTACATATTTAGACGTGGTTCTTGGACTTATTTCTCGGCCTTTATACATGTTATGGCGCACATACCGTTGATTTGATTTTAGCTTTACATTATGGTTTAATATTTCTGTCTTTCCACAATACCAAATTGTTTAGTTATCACCTCGTTTTGGACGAAGATTTTTACATGCTCTAATGATAAAACCGAACATTTTGAAAAGACATTTTATGACTGACAACTTGGAACCCAATATAAACGTTATAGTGTGGACTCACATTCACTTGGTATTCGTTGTATTAATGCATTTCAGTCTCTCAGAATAATATCAGACATTCACATCATCTCTTTGGGTGATGATTCTTTTCATGCTCTAAAAATTAAAAATGAATAGAATAAAAAGAGGCCTTTCTTGATACACGATACACACGATATATACAGTGTACATGCTACAGATTCGTGCTACAGTCATAAATCTTTAGTTATTTTACTCTTTGCTCTATACTAATTGATAATGCACAGCATCGCTTCGTTTTGGATGGTGCTTTCACATGCTCCAGAAATGACAGGCGAACATTTAAAACATATTTTATGACATGCATCTTGGTATCCAATATAGACTTAATAGTGTACACGCCTCTGATATTCGTGGTAGCAACACATTTCAAATTGATTAATCCCGGTCCGTGATACTGATAGAACAAATTATTTATACATGTACAAGCTTGTAGAGAAGCGCTCAAACGGAACGAGGTATAGCAGGACTCGTTATGAATCGCTCGCCTATAATTTGATAGAATAACTATCATCGCATAAAATGTATCTTGCCATATTAATCACTATAATGGGAAGGGGGAGGAGACTTCGGCATCGTCTCTCGGCATGTGCTCGGGGAGAGCTACATCGTGTCACTATATGAAAAGAAAGCACTATCCAGGCAAAATGTAATTGGAATGCAAAGTAATAATCCGTGTATTATACCTTCATCGAATCGAAGATTTTGTTTAACGTTGGCAATCAATCAACTTTATGAAAATAGTGGATAACAAAGGGAATGTATATTGTAAAAAATATGATTAAATCTGAGATCAGGCATAAGCCACCCAAGCATCATGTTTCCAGAATGACCAATCAATACACATGCCCTATACTTTTCTATGCGATGGAGAATTAATCTTGGCTTGGAAACCATGCATTTTAAAGTGATAAATCCATTGATTATTGTCCATTAATGGACAGAGCGAAAGTGTCACATACAGATGCACTCATCTTTCGCTGTTTGTATAATAGTTTTGCAAAGCCCAGTCTCATTCCTATCATATATATGCATTTTCGCCATTTCCTTTCCATTCCTTCCATCTAAATTCCTTCCATCTAAATAATAATACTGCATGGATCTAAAGAGCAGTGTGACCCTCAAGCTATTTCTCTATAGCCATGACAAGAGGATGTTATATTATTCAGACATCACTTTGATAAACTAACGATGCGTGCCATTTCCACATGTTACTTGGCCGAAGGCACTCGAGCCCCGTATTGGGACATTTATAAATGCGTTTTCCCATATATCCATTAGGGGACCATTAAATGTATTTTTAAACACTTACATGAAATGATGCGTGTGGGACTAACCGTGAACCGTTCAGTGCATTGAGTGCTACTCATTATTAATAGTCGTCGTACTAATTAGCTGATTAATACATGCCCATTAGGTGTTCTTCCCCGGCGTCCCTATTAACAGAGTTTTGCTCCACAGAAACATTTAAAGGGATGACTTAGTTTAAGTTTTCCTCAAAATTTCACTACAGCTAGCTGGTACTCTGTTTCGAAATCTCTAATGTCATGGAATGGAAATACATGAACTGCTACTATTGTAATACCGGCAATTATATGTTGATGGTGAGAATTTAAAATGGTATACAGGTCAGAAACAGACTATTGGCAGGAAAGCGTTTCAGATTCCATTCTAGAGCAGGTAGCAGAAATAGGCACCCCTTTATCTTTTTATCTATCTCTTTCTCAGTCAAATCAGTCCTAGGGCAAGAGACGATTTACAGATTCCTTTCAGTCTCTTGTCTGGGTAAAGAAATTATCCACATTCAAGGCAAAATTTGCAACAAAACATTTTAACGCAATAAGCTATAATAAGTATAAGATTGTTGTAAATAATTATGCTTCATATAACCAGTCTTCTTTGTGGTCTAGTTTCGAAAATATGTATAGCTTTCATTAACAGAAACAAATAAATAACATTGTACCTTTAATCCAAGTGTCCAATCCGTGACGAATAAAGCCCAGAGAACAATGTTTATATTGAGTTTGTGTGTTCAATCAATTGACATTATCGAAGAAAATCTTTAGCGTGCAAACCTAACGAAAATTATGTAACGAGAGATTAAAATCTGGGCGCCCTGATCGTACAAACATACTTAGCAGTGTACGTCGGTCCATGATTTTCGGACCCAAACAAGCGCCCACTCATAATTATTCAAAATGAAAACGCCGTGCATTGATGAATACGATACGTCCGAATGGTAGACTTTATATCTTCATTGTTTTTCAAAAGATAAGTTTAAATCGGATATGCCCATAAAACAAGGATTTCAAGCCCCATTTCAAGCCCGAGGATATTCAGATAATGGAGCTTTTTTCCATTATTTATTCAAATTTTATGCCTTTGTTTTTCCTTGTTACTAATTCAGCTTTTCGCTTGCAGCGCGAAATGTCTTAATCATCCCGAAGAGTTAACGACATATCAGTGAGTCAATGACGTATAGTAAGTCAAGAAAATCCCCAAAAGATCATCAAAAGAAGTTGTTTTTTTTTTCTCTCTCTCTCTCTTCCCTGTAGGCAAAAGGTGATAATCCACATGTAGTCCACACATATGTTTTTCCCCATGCATACAATTTACACATATTTGTCGTTGTTGTTGTTGATGTTGTTGCTGCTATTGTTGTTGTTGTTCAGGAAACACAATCCACTTTGGAGATGACCTATATGATATTGTATACATTTCGCTGGCCTAAATACGAATTAATCTGCCCACGGTATGTAGAAACAAATATCAATATACATATATTAATAATGATGATGATGATGATAATGATGATGATGATGATGATGATAATAATACTACTACTACTACTAATAATAGTAATAATAATAATAATAATAATAATGATAACAATAATAATACTATTACTACTAATAATGATAATAACAAAAACAACAACAACAATAATGATAATAATAATAATATTAATAATAATAATGATAATAATAATGATAATAATAATGCTGATAATGATGATAATAAAATTAATAGTAATGAATAAAATACTGTCGAAGTTAACGTGACCTATTGATTTCATCATCAATGATTTCATCCACCAAGTGACCTTCCATCGCCACTAGATTACCATTTGACCCATATGTCTTGTCTTTGTCCGTTTTACAAGGTAATGCTAAGTTTTCCCTTAAGGAAATTATAACCATGCTAATGGTCAGCTTCCTTGGATCTAATTTGATGGAAATAAGTTGCCGTCCCATGTGGACCGATCGTGTTTTCTAACTAAACAATTTAGCTTTTATCCAATCTGCATCCTTTATTCGGCTTCGGTATATAATTGGTAATTTATACATCACATTGAGAAAGAAAGAGGCTGATGGCAGTCAGTTTTATAGAAGGTAGAAGGAGCTCAGCACTTTGTAGCCGTTCTGAAGGTACCATTTCTTGTTTCCCAGATCAGTATTTCATCCTCATAGAAAGAGAGAGAGAGAGGAGGGAGGGATGGAGGGGGGGGGGGGGGGGGACAAAAGACAAAGAGAAAGGCAGACAAGGATTAAGAAAGGCACAGATAGAAACAGACAGACAAGACCAGTCATTTGAAAGATATGAACAGAGAGACAGAATGAGAGAGAGAGAGAGAGAAAGAGAGAGAGAGAGGGGGAGAGAGAGAGAGAGAGAGGAGGGAGGAAGGGGGGGGGGGGAAGACAGAGAGAAAGGCAGACGAGGATAAAGAAAGGCACAGATCGAAACAGACAAGACCGGGCATTTGAAAGATATGAATACAGAGAGAGAGAGAGAGAGAGAGAGAGAGAGAGAGAGAGAGACTAACAAATAGAATGAAATAAAGAGAGAATCAGAGAAAGAAATAAAGAGAATTAGAAAAAATAGAGAGGAAGAAAGGTAGAGATGGGGGGGGGGGGGGGTAAAGCTACTTCAAACTTGATTTATAAGGATGGAGGGATACACTGATTTGCAATCATGTTCTGAATATAACCTTCTAATGCAATTCATTTGATTTTCTTTTTTTCCCAAGCAATATTAGGTATCTTTCAAATGGTCTTTTAAGGCTCTTTTTTTTTTTTGGGGGGGGGGGGGGGTCATATATATACATATTGTATTTTTTTTACCACGTGCATGTTTTCCAAAATGTTTGCTGTTGATTTATATAGACAGAATGTGACATTAAATCCATTCCCACTTCATCTCCTTTAAGACAAAGCAAACAAACAAACAAAAACATAAACAAAAGCGTAAACAACACCCCAACAGAAAAAGAGAAATATACGAATTATGAAAATCTCGCTTTTTATCAAATATAGACAGATATATATTAAAAATCAATGATTATCAGGGCTTATAAAATAATGTATATACAAGAGCTTTCTTTTACAGATATCCTCATAAAAAAATACATATTTAGTCTGGAGATCGTAATAGTAAGAGCTTATTTGGAAGCTTACAAGGTATGAACATGATTAACATGATTAAGTAAGGTTTTTTTTTAATATGTTGGTGAATTAACAAAATCGAACTTAAAGATCCGAATATCATTACACTCTAAAAACAGATTTGACTAGAATAATTATTCCCACGGGCACTTGCACTATTCTAGTCAAAACTACCAGCTTCGGGTTTGAAGTGAACAGAATCCTCGTCAGAATGATTAAGAAAATGTTACCAAACGATCTGGTAAAAAAAATAAAAAATGAAGAGACCTTTTTGTAGAGTGTAGGAGGTATTAAAGGAGAATGAAACCCTGGGGGGGGGGGGGGGGGAAATCAATTTTAATGAAAAGAGAGGATAGAGAGAAGCAATTTTTAAAAAAGTTCCATCAAAATCGGTTACGAAATGAAAAAGTTATGAAAGTTTGAAAAGTCTCAATTTACTTTCTATGGCGATCTTCAAAGTGACAGGTTTAGTAGTACAACTCTCCAAAAGTTCATATTTTCACCATTATCTCTCAAGGTGCAGCTTGTCTCCTTCTTAGCTCAAGATATATCATGATAAAATGTATTTGACAGAACATATGTTGAGTTCACAAAAAGACAAGCAGCATCTTTAGAGATAATGGAGAAAATATGAAATTTTGTGTACAAAACATATTGAGAGTTTTACTGCTAAACCTGCCATTTTGAGGATTGCCATAGAAGTAAATTGAGACTTTTCAAACTTTCATAACTTGTTCATTTCGTAACCGATTTTGATGGAACTTTTAAAAAAATTGCTTCTCTCTATCCTCTCTTTTCATTAAAAAAATGGATATTTCCCCCAGGGTTTCATTCTCTTTTAAGCACTTAGACGCTAATCAAACCAGGGGCTACAATCGAATTTCCTTAGTAATCCAGGAATTTTCTTAATTTTCGGACCCTGTTTTCCCAAACCCAAAAGCATATTTTGAGAAATTGGCAATCTTTTCGATTTATAAGCAGAGGTTTTGTTCTCCCCCGAATGAGCATTTGAAAAAGAACCAGCTCCAACCCCTCAAGAATAAAAGAATATCACTTTATACGCCCGCAGCTGATTTAACTGGATCACCAGTCGCACCGGGCCCTGTTTCATAAAACTTGTCATCAATGACAAGTTGCAAAATAAACTGTAATAAGCTAGTGAAATCCTTGCATCTGATTGGCTGAGAGCAAATTTTTCAGTAAAAATCACCGACAAGACACTTGATGAAACCCCCCCCCCCCCCCCCGGAGTCACACTGTGACAATTATTCTGTATGAAAGCACAACGAATCAGAACGATTGTCTTAACGAATGGCGTTCTGTCTGGTTTTTTTTTTTTGTTGTTGTTGTCTTTCTTTATATTTAAAGAAGTTCCTGAGTCATGGGTGTAAGATTGATAATAAAAAAATATTTAGTTTGTCATCTTGACCTCGTTAAGTTAAGAAAAAATATATAAGGTGTGAAAAATTATGATTTTGCGCTATGTTTATAAACAATATCTACTTTATTAATTGTACTTGAATGATCATGTATGTGAATGTTTGACTATATATATATATATATATATATATGTACCACTCCAATGAAATAAGGGAGGAATGAATTACCGTGTAAATAAAAAATTAAAAAAAAAGAAAAAGAGAGAGAGAAAAAAAGGAATGCCAGATCGCAGTGGTTCTGGTCATTTTCCAAGTCGTTGTGGTTCGCTGCAAAAAGTTGCCACTTATAGTAAATGGGGCTTAACCCAGAAGAAGATTTTACTTGTCAGATATGTTTAACCTCGGACAAAATGTTTAAGTCTTTCTTCTTTTATTTTGGTTGTTACAAATTTTATTCAGACTTTATTCCTCGGAAAAGTTTGATCCACCTGTTTTTCTTCTCTTTTTTTTTTAATTGACAGAGATTTTTGTTATACCCTAAACAAATAGTCCTAGATCCGTCATGTTGCTTCCCCCCAAAAGTCTTCCGAGAAGAACCCCAAAGCATGAGTGGGGACAGCAGCTAAAGGACATGTTAGAATGAAATGCATGGCTAAAGGAATAGTAACAATGGATAGTGGATTTTTAGCCGTCTATGACCAGGTGTAGTTGTGGGATTTGGATGATTTTTATTTCCCGCGCGTTCTTTGTAAACATTTCTATTTACAACCGAGAAATTCCGTGAAATTCATTAATTTTTATCCGACTATTTTGGGGGGCAAAGACCCTTTCAGGCACAATGTACATCTTCACAGACTCTCCGAATAAAATTTGTGTGGGTTTGGGGGGGGGGTGGAAATTTCTGTTTTTTGCTTTGTTGAGGAGAGGGAGACATGGCATTGCGTGCATTAATTTTATGAATATTTTGGCCGGGGTACCCCTTGCCCCTGGATCCGTCACTTGAGTTAGAGAATGTTGTTTCTTACTTCAACAAGCTATTCTAATAAAGGAAAACACAAGAAATGGAATTCTCTTGTCTCTACCCCCTCCCGACACCTTTAAATGTATAATATATGCTTGCCTATAGCGAGACGTGTAACTGAAGAATAATTGAACTGGATTAGTATTACAAATGAAACTCGAATGGAGGGATAGGTTAATTTCTTTGGAGACGCTGTCGAAGCTTTAAATGTCAGGACAGTCTTGTTTCGTCCCAGGAATGTAATGTGT
Organism: Heliocidaris tuberculata; assembly: GCA_025618425.1. Taxonomy (NCBI): domain Eukaryota; kingdom Metazoa; phylum Echinodermata; class Echinoidea; order Camarodonta; family Echinometridae; genus Heliocidaris; species Heliocidaris tuberculata. The sequence continues at coordinate 8,903,682 of CM046851.1, forward strand.
GTTTTGTGGTCAGTGATATATAATTTACAGCACTTCTTTTCCCGGATTGTGTTATCACGTTACCATGGATAAGTTGTCCTCGTAGAAATAGAACATTTCGAGTCGCGAGATCGTATTATGATGCGAAGTAAAATAATGTCGCTCTTTTAAGGCATGTTAAGGGCAGTGGTTAAAATGTGTATCTAAGACCACAACAACAAAACAGAAAAAATGGAAACAGCTGCACTAGTAAAAGTTGTGGATTGAATAAAATGGTAAGCAATAAGGCGATCTGTAAACAGTGATATCATGTTCATCCGTAGGATATAAACAAATTCTAAATAGCCATTAAGTTGAAATCCAGTTTGTCATGATTTGACAGTCTGGGGATTCAGACATAAAGGAAAACAATAAAAGCTCTTTATGCTCTTATGTTAGCTTAATTATTAATTCAAAGAGAAAATTGTCACCGTTAATCACTGACTTTCGAATATCTTATGGCTCATCAGCTGAAAACAAAGAAACCGCTTTTTCAGTCGAAGCTTCGGAATTCCATCGTCAGCTGCAATGTCCATTGGGAGTGGCGTATTCAGAAATTGACCAAACAGCTCAGGGGCGTATGACGGTTCCCCTTATGGTGGATACGCCACCAACCATTAGAGTTAGTCCTGTATAGATTTCAGAATGGGTGTGGCAGATGTGAGTGGGGGAAGGGACTTGTTAATGGGTGGAACTTTGTAGAAATACATACTTTACACAGGACTTCCACGAAGCGTTTTTATGTCTTCGACTGGAAGAAGGTGGAGGTGGGGGGGGGGGGGCAGACAGTGACTTTTTGCCAACCCCTCCCTCAAGATGGCAAAACAGTGGCAACTTGGACTTTGGTCGGTTTGACCTCTATTACTGAGGTCAATGTTCCTAAATGATTATAGTTAATAGACAGATTTTCGATTTGTTTACGGACTGACTAACATTCAGATTCCGAGACCAGAATGTCCGCTAATGTGGGAGAGATGCGAGTTGGTCCATCTAAAGGGCTGGTCACATTTGTCCGATAACGACAACGATAACGACAACGATAACGACAACGATAACGAGAATTTCAATTAAAGGTACACCTTACTATATGGAGTGTACGTGTGAGTATGCCGGTGCTTGTTAATAGTGGGGCAGCTGCTGCTGCTCTTGGGTGTACCTTTAATGTCGTTATTGTTATCGTCTTCGGACAAAATTTAATGTGACCAATATTACAGACCAGGCTCGAATCCGAATCGCGACTTTTTGACATGATGGGAGTGTAAATAAGCCTAAAAGTCGGTCCCCAGACTTGAATAATCAGATATACATGTAGGCCTACTTTATATGCGTGCAAAATCTCAGTACACATATACACACTTAAAACAGACTGGACTAGGCTTGTCTCTGGACAAACAGCAATAACAACAACATATTGTAGGCATGCATGACGAAGCCACAAGCAGCGGGATAATGATTTAGTCAAGGCTGGTTTTGTGGATATAAACGGTCTTAATCATCTTGGCCGACCCAACCATTTTACACTGGATAATAGTCCAGGAATGTGATTACAATCAATCCATTGCTCAATGATTAATCACAATACCCCCCCCCCCCCAATGTCCTTTTTACGGCACTCAACCAGATTAAGAGGATCGAGAAGAAATGAAGTATAATTTCTCGTGTGTGTGCGTGTGTGTGTGTGTTTATTATTATTTTTTTGTCGCTTTCATGACTAAACAATTCGAATTCCTAGAATTAAAAGGCATGAATCGGGTTTGATATATATATATATATATATATATATATATATATATATACATGTAGTTTGCAGGCACAAACCCTGTATCTGCACTGTAAGACTACCATTAGTCTAGTCGGAAAGAGGGGTTCCCGGGCACCATCGAGATACATTTTTTTAACCAACTTTTTTTATAATGCCTGAAGTGTCTAGTTAATGAATTTTGATGTTCCCATTGCCAAATTGTGTCCCATGGGGTTCAAAATCAGCCATTTTGGAAGCCATCTTGAATTTTTGATGAAATTCCATAATTAGCCTATCTTTTGAATTAGACATCATGCATGAATAAATAAAACAACTTTTTTGAGTATCAGTGGGATGTGGAATCGATTCAGAGAGTTATTTATTTTTTATTTTTTAATTTTTTTATTTTTTTTTTGTTTCACAATTTGGGATTTCAACAGGTGGACGATTGGTTCTGGGCTATCTGGGTTTGAAGGTTGTTTGGTTCGTAGGTATATTTTTTATACCTCTCATGATGAGTGCTAGTGAGGAATCTAAGAACGTTTCTGTTAACTGTAAAATATACTCGCTCAACGTAAAGGGAATTAGGGAAGGAGATAAAAGGGAACGAATCTTTTCGCGGTGTAAAGATAAAAATGTGGATATTGTGTTTTTACAGGAAACATTTAGTACTAGGGATACAGAGGACAGATGGAGTTCAATGTGGGAAGGTTCCATTTATTTTAGCCATGGATCTAATCACAGTAAAGGAGTGCTTGTGTTAGTTGCACCTATGGTGGACATTGAAGTAATGCAAGTCCTTCAAGATACTGAAGGTAGATACATTTTCATAGATTGTAAGATTCAAGATTTTAGATCGATTTTAGGAAATGTGTATTTTCCAACAAGAAACTATGAAAAGGATCAATTGTTATTTCTTCGAAAATTACGTAATACTCTTGATAGGTTAAATAAAAATGAATACCCAGTAATATTAGGTGGCGACTTCAATATGATAAGGAACACTGAATTAGATTATATTGGGCAGTCTTCAAATAGGATGTCGAATAGATTTAATCAAGAAATTGAGACATTTATGCAAGAAAAGCATCTTTTGGACATTTGGAGAAGTAGGCATCCCTTAAAAAGGCAATTTACTTATACTCAAAAAACCCCGTTTATGCAAAGTAGATTAGACTATTGGATAATATCGGAATGTCAGGAGGAAATAGTTATGAAATGTGATATAATGCCATCTATTGCCCCGGATCTTCATTCAATATTTTTGCATCTATTTGACAAAACAGAAAAAAATTCGGGAAAAAAAAAGAGGGTCATACTGGAAATTTAATAATAGTCTCTGTGAAAATAAAGATTATGTAAAGGAGATGAAGAAGCAAATAATTGAATTAAAAATGAATTACAACCTAAAATAAAAGACAAAAGGTTACTATGGGACTTTATGAGAATGAAAATACGAAGCTTTACACAGAAATTTTCTAAAAGATTGGCAATAGAAAGAAGAATGATTAGAACAAATTTAGAAACACAAGTACAGGATTTAGAACATGAACTGGTGAATGACACTAATGAAAATATTTTAGAAAAATAGGAAAACACAAAAAAGAAATTAAGAGAAGTTTATAGTTATGTAAATGAAGGAATTAAGATTCGATCACGAGCCTCGTGGTAGGAAAGTGGAAAGAGGGATCCGCGATATCTTAATCAGTTAATGTAAATTAACAAAAAGAAAAGGACTATTAAGAAAATTAAAACGTTAGATGGTGTCATTTGTAGTGATGAAAAAAAGATAACTGAAGAAATCAAAAAGTTTTATAGTAATTTATACAGCAAAGTAGAGAGTGAGAATTCATATGACTGTCATGTTAGTTTCTTTCAAAATTTATCGAAATTTGCGAAAGAATCTCGAGAATACTGTGAAGGACTTATAAGCAATGAAGAATGTCTAGAAATTTTGAAAGAACTAAAACCTAATAAATCACCTGGGAATGATGGTCTTACATCAGAATTTTATAACACATTTTGGCCTGATATTGGAGGATTAATAAGAGAGGCCCTAAATGAAGCATATAGATTAGGAGAATTGGCATCGTCACAAAAACAAGCAGTAATTACATTAATCGCTAAAGATGGGAAAGATCCATTTTCATTAAAAAATTATAGACCTATATCCCTACTTAATGTGAATTACAAGATTCTACAAAAAATTTGGCAAAAAGGATTAAGGAAGTATTGAATGAAATTATTATAGGAGATCAAGTAGGTTATATGAAGGGAGGAATATTGGGGAGGCCATACGTATTATAGATGATATTATTTTTCATACATCCTATTATAATTTACCTGGTTTTCTGTGAGCCATAGATTTCGAAAAAGCTTTCGACTCGGTTTCACATCAATTTCTTCAAAAAGTTTTGTTATCTTTTGGATTCGGTCCATCTTTTTAAAAATGGGTCAAAGTTTTGTATACAAATACTTTAAGTTGTGTTTTGAACGAAGGAGGTTCCACTGGCTATTTCAAAGTGGAGAGGGGCGTTAGGCAGGGTGATTCGCTGTCTTCTTATTTATTTATTTTATGCATTGAAATAATGGCACATTAACTACGAACAGACATTTCGGTGAAAGGAATTAATTTTGGAGATAAGGAAATGAAATTAGTTCTTTATGCGGATGATATGACTATTTTTGCACGAAATGTAAAATCAATAAATAGGCTAAAGGTGAATTGTGAATTGAATTTATTAAACATCATTGATGTACATCAATATTCTGTTCATAAACAATATTCTGTTCATAAAGGTGTTATTTGCAGACTTTGAAAAACTTTCGGGACTAAAATAAATAGGGATAAGACTAAAATATTAAGATTAGGTCTATGTCAGTGTTTAGACTTTAATTTTTCTTTAGTGAAATAGTTGACTTTGTGAAGATTCTAGGGGTGTTTTTCTCCCTAGATGAACATGTGAAAGAAAATATGAATTATAAGGAAATATTGAGTAAAATGAAATCACTTTAAAATTTTTAGAAGCAAAGAGATTTAACCTTAATGGGAAAGATTCAACTACTTAAAGTGCACATATATTCTAAAGTTATATACCGATCGTCACTCATTCCAGTCCCAAGATGGGTTTATGATTCGTTAGATAAATTAGTATTTGATTTTATATGGAAAGGAAAGAAAGATAAAATAAATAGAAATACAATGTTTTTAGACTATAAGCAAGGAGGGTTAAAAATGACGAATTTTCCTGCACAAATGAAATCACAGAGAGTTATGTGGGTTAAAAAACTTCTAAATAAGGATGAAGATATGAAATGGAAACAGTACTTTAACTTTGTAACTAGACACATAGGTGGAGAATTCATATTTTCATGTGATTATCTACCAGCATTATTAAAAGTGAATGCTCCACAATTTTATATGGATATATTAGAAGAATGGGTGAATACGAGACATATAAGAAGTGTCAGTAATAACCGGTACATTGGTGATGTGGGAATTTTCAATAATAAGCTTATTCGATTTAAAGGAAATTGTATATACGATGAGAAGATGCACAAAAAAGGAGTTTACAAACCAAAACATATTTTAGGAAACGATGGCAAATTAAAATCTGATAGATATTTTGCAGAATTAGGTTTAAAAGTGAATGACATTGATAGATTAAAGCACTTTTACGCGTGTATACCTTTGGGATGGAAAAGGAATTTTAGAATGGAAGAAAATAATAACTCTGAAACTGACTTCATTTTCGGTGGGACAGTAACTAATATATCTAACTTGAGATCAAAACAAATATATTTACAACTAATCAAGAAAGAGGGTTTTGAACCACTGGTTTTTGAAAGAATGGAAAGAAATTATGGTTTTTCTTACAAGGAAATAGAAAACATATTTTTAAGGTTAAGACAGTGTACACTAAGAGAGTTACAATTTAAACTTATACATGGCATTATATATACAAATCATCATCTTTTCCGGTTTTGTTTTGTTTCAAGTGACTTATGTTCTTTTTGTGAAAAAGAAGAAGAAACATATAAACATTTATTTTATTCTTGTGAATATGCACAATTAATTTGGGAATCATGTACGAGATTTTTAAAATTATATCGATATACGGAATTGTAGCTGGAAAGAAATTCTGTTTGGGAGGGAGGAAAGAAATTCTGTTTGGGAGGGAGGAAAGAAATAAAGGAAAACACCAATTGTTAAATCATATTCTAATTCTTGTAAAATATTTGATTTTTAAAAACAGAGAGCATAAGAAACCCCCTTCATTTAATGAAATCAAAAATAATATTGCAGGAGATAGGTTAGAGGAGAGGAAATTGGCATCAATTAGGGGAACCCTTACTATCCATTTTTTCCAAATGGGAAAACCTAAATGATAACCAACAAGGAAGAGCCCGGAGCCCGTCGTCCACCGGGGGGGGGGGGGGGGGAGGGTAGATAGGGGATAGAACCACTGAGTGGTTCGAACTCAATTACATAGATTCCCTTTTTTTTTTTTAAGTTGTTTGTATACATGTACAATATGCTATCCTTTTTTTTTCTTTCTTTTTGTAGAAGTGATAGTAGTTTTGAAGTATAACATATACTTGATTTTATTAATTACTTACTACTGATTTATGTTCATTTAAAGATATATATATATATATATATATATTGATTGTTATGTATTGTTTTGATATTATATGGAATCAATAAAAGATTACTGAAAAACAACAAAAAATTTTTGTTGTGTGATTTGAGTAACCTGGATTCCACAAAACATCAAAAAGTGTGAAAAAAGTGATAAAATTTGCACAAAAAATCGTGCATCCTAACGTCATCTTGTTTTTCAACTAGTAAAACAATGATAACCTGCAAATTTTTTACTAAAATATGTTGAGAGGGATATAATCAAGATTTTCATGGATAAATTTACACATATACCTTAAAAAATGTACCAGTATGGTCAGCTTAATGACACCTGTCAGATTAGGAAATACATGCGTTTTTCGTGCACAATCGACGCCCATTGGCTATTGTGTGCGAAACCCCATAGACTTCTGTGTGTTCATGATGTTAGAAGCGGCACATGCAGTTGAGACGCTTTTACCAGCTTGCGCGGTAAGAGTTATAAGTTGAGTTATGGGCATAAATGCATGAAATTTAAATGATTTTTATAGTGCACATTGAATACTTTGTAGTGCTTGATGGTTTATACTCAAAGACAATAAAATTAATCATTTGAGACCAAATCGAACATAGATACATACTGCAGTGGATTAGGGTAACGCTGTTGTGCATGTCTTGGCGGTTCGTCTATCTGTTTCTCATGTCATGAGCTTCTCAAACATGAAATTAATGACATGTTTAGTTGGAAAAGTGCTTTTTCCTTATATTTTGTTTTAGAAATATATACATTATGCAGTATTGTTTTAGAATAGAGAGAGAGCCAACAATTTATCAAGATGATAATGTATTTTCATTTAAAGATCTTATCCCACAATACTTGATATTGACAGCGGTTTTCCCACACATTTTAGCAATTGATGAGTGTTCCATGGGGTTTGAAGATAAAAATCTTTCAATTTTATATTATGACATTTTTTTTTTTTTTACTGGGAATGATTTGTTGAAATCAATTAATAGCGTATACAGTTTTGGAGTAATGGAGATAATCTCAAAATTAATGTCAGGTTAGAGACATGACAAAGGGAAAGAAGATGCTGAGACATAGAGAGCTAGAGAAAGGGAGAAAACGAGAGGAGAGGTTTAGAGAGAGAGGGGGGGGGGGTGGGGAAAGAGAGTCATATAGAGAGAGGGGGAGGAGAAAGACGGAGAGAGGATGCAGGGGCAGGGGAGACAGGGAGAAAAGAGGGATAAAGGACGTGAGAGGAAAATGGTGACTGAGAAGGTTGGGGAGAGAAAGTAGAGGAGGAGGAGAGAGAACAGAAGAGAAGACTACGCAAGGCAAGACAGGACAGGGAAGAAAGGAGAGACGGGGGATGATTCCGACCAGAAGACAGACAGATAGACAGAGTCAGAGAGAGAAACAGACAGACAAGCAGAGAGACGGGTAAGGAAGAGGGAGATGGTACAAGGGAGTGGGTGGTAAGATGAGAGAGGGAGAGGGAGAGAGAGAGCGCTGAGGGGGGAAGGATCAAATTAGTGATGGACAGAGCGGGGATGAAGAGGGAGAGGAGGGGGATAGGGAGTGAAAATGGAGACAACAGATTAGTGAGATGACAGGGAGAGAAATAGAGTGAGGGAGAGATGGAGAGACACGGGCATGACAGGGAGGAAATAAGAGGTGGGGATGGATAGAGAGAGAAAGAGAGAGGCATGCAGGTGGGGGGGGGGGGGTAGACAGACATACAAACAAGGTGGGGAGAAAGGGGAAATGGGACAAGAAAATGGATGGGAGGGGAGTGGGGGTGAGAGCAGCGATTTAAAGGGGGTACCCAATGCTGAAACAATGTTAGTTCATTTAAAAGATCATGATTTTATTAGAAGAAAATCATCTGCCTTAAATTTTTTTTAAATTCGTGTTGCCAGAAAATCCCCGAAATATGGTAAGATTTCAGGATATTTTGGCCCCTCAGCTGTGTCCCAATTTCAGCTAGGTAACCACAATGACGTCAAAGTGGTTACCTTGTCGCGCAATTATAGCAAAATGCGCGCAAGGTGTAATGCATTTTGTACAGTCTAGCGCGCAACACATCTGCAATACGCGAACTTGGGTAACCACTTTGACGTCATTGTGGTTACCTAGCTGAAATTGGGACACAGCTGAGGGGCCAAAATATCCTGAAGTCTTACCATATTTCGGGGATTTTTCTGGCAACACGAATTTTTAAAAAACTTAAGGCAGATGATTTTCTGCTAATAAAATCATGATCTTTTAAATGAACTAACATTGTTTCAGCATTGGGTACCCCCTTTAAGAGAAGGGGAAAGAAGTTGGGCAGACGGAGAGAGACAGGGAGAAAATAAGGGAAGGGGAATAGAAAGACAGACAGAGACAGAAAGAAGTGGGAGAGGAGACAGAAGAGCCATGTAGACAGAGAAGGACAGTCATGACAGTGGAGAAAGTGAGAGGAGGAGAAGAAGGAGAGCAAAAAGAGACATCGAAGGTACAGACGGGCATGGTTAAGAGAGAAGTACAGATAGAGAAAGAGAGAAAGAGAGCTGAGGGGAAGGAGAGAACAAAATATAGACAGAGAAAGAGGATAACAGAGAGACAGAGAGAGAAACAGAGAGGGAGAGAGATGGACAAGGAGAAACATATAGGGTGAAATTGGGGATGGACTTCAGACAGAAACAGAGATGAGAGAGAGATGGTGCATGAACAGAAAGAACACAATACGAAGGGAGAAGGTGGACATGGAGAGACTTGGAAGATAAATAGAAGAAGGGAGGATAGCTAGGAACGAAAATCTGGATCATGTACCATAGGCTTAACTTTGTCTAACTTCCATCTATAAATGTACTCAGTCTTGCCATTCGGGTATATTTTGTTCCTGAGTATCTTTACAAAGTGATACACCTACGTTTATGAATCATGTAATTATCCTTTCAACGCATTCCAAAATGACATTAAAGATGATCATTATTGTTCGCTGGTGAATCTGTTCTTCCAATGTAAATTCTGGGACCCAACTATCTACCTCTAATTACTAATATCAAGGTGTGTTCGGTCGCAAGAAGGCATATTTCTGTCTTAAACAACGAAATTTTGTTGTTCTTAAACCATTCCGTTGCGTACAGCATTATTGACACATAGCATATTAATTTTAAAGCATCAATGTATGTTTGAACCATACGTCTATGGTTTGAACATGCATGAATCTTACCAATATATTGGGAGAGGGTTCGAAACGTGCCTTCTCTATAATAACACGCAAACATTACCCTAATCTACTGCAATGTGTATCTATATTCGATTTGGTCTCAAATGATCAATTTTACTGTCTTTGTGTATAAACCATCAAGCATTACAAAGTACTCAATGTACACTATAAAAATCATTTAAATTTCATGCATTTATGCCCATAACTCAACCTATAACTCCTACCACACAAGCTGGTAAAGCGTCTCAACTGTGCCGCTTCTAACGGGTTTCGCACACAAAAGTCAATGGGCGTCGATCGTGCATGAAAAACGCATGCCGGTATTTCCTCATCTGAGATGTGTCATTAAACTGACCATACTGGTACACTTTTAAGGTATATGTGTAAATCTATGCATGAAAATCATGATTATATCCCTCTCAACATATTTTTGTAAAAATTTGCAGGTTATCATTGATTTTACTAGTTGAAAAACAAGATGACGTTAGGATGCAAGATTTTTGGTGCAAATTTTATCACTTTGTTCACACTTTTTGATGTTTTGTGGAATCTAGGTTACTCAAATCACAAAAATAACTCTCTGAATCGATTCCTTACCCTAATTTTACTCCAAAAAAAGCTGTTTTATTTATTCATACATGATGTCTAATTCAAAAGATATGCTAATTATGGAATTTCATCAAAAATTCAAGATGGCTTCCAAAATGGCCGATTTTGAACCCCATGGGACACGATTTGGCAATGGGAACATCAAAATTCATTAACTAGACACTTCAGGCATTATAAAAAAGTTGGTTTAAAAAATGTATCTCGATGGTGCACGGGAACCCCCCTTTCCGACTAGACTACATATGCCCTGTACTATAGCTGCTTCTGACCAAGACTGACTATATTGACACGACCATGTGTGTATGTGTGTAATTGGGTTTTTACAGACGTGTATCAATCAGATATCGACCTTTAACGTCACCATCCGAAAGACGTGACTCAGTCTCGAACCTGGGTCCACTGAATCAGTTTATAACTTCCACTGTTGGCTGGATTACAGGCGCACGCCACAACCACAGTTCTGTGGCCACAACGCCCAGTAGGTAGCTGGATTAGGCTTCTCTCAAGACACAATGATTTTATGATAAAAGTGTCAAATAAGGGTCTGTACTTGCAGACTCAGCTATATATTATGTGACGAGGTTATACGTTAAACCTTTTCTTTATAATTATGCACTTAAAGGGAAGCTTGAGTTCTGGGAAAGGTAAAATATCATTTGTGGGCTTTTTCATTCTTTTTATGTCAGTTTGGAAGATTATCATAGTAGATATGTCCCCTGAAAAGGATTGCTCTCTTCAAATGCTCTCTCATTCAAAATATGACAGGAAACAGCTGAGATGTTCGGGCCTAACATTTTGTGTGTAGTCCCATATACACATTATTTTATGTGTGATGTGCATGTGACTCTCAGCAGGATTGAGTCAATTTCTTATGGTGATTCAAAAACCTTGCAGCATACACCAATTCTTATGTGCTATATAATCAACCTTTCGCAATTGCTTTGAGACAGTTTCTTTCTCAATTCAATCTCATGACCAGAACTCAACTTTATCTTTTAATCATGACAGTTGGATCACCTTTCATAGAATACGCGTTGTATCCTACACGGTTAAGCCGTGTAAAAGGCTTGCAGATACAGTGGGGTATCCAGTATGTTAAAACGGGGGGGGGGGGGGGGGATGCTGACGATCAATCTGATGGGGTTTGGGATAGACCAGAGTGTCGACCACTAAACCATGAAGCTGAGATTTCGATTCTGTTTTAGCTCTATAACTAAACCAACTAACATCTCCCGAACAGAGGGGGGGGGGGGGGGGGGGGATCCGGATTTATTATTTATTCATTTTTGCATGCTTTATAGAGGTGGGTCCCAGGTACAGCTAGGGGCGTACGGCTCCTGGCTCCCCTTTCGACCCTTACGTACGTCACTCAAATAGAAATAGAATACTCACATTCGAAGGGCACTGATCTGTCTACCAAACAAAATTTGATCAGAAGAAACTCCATAATATTGTGATTGGATGCGACATCGTACCACTTTCGGTTCATCAAGGTTACATTCTATATCAATGCATTCACACCTTCCTATATAACTGTACGTTGACCTAAAAATGGCGTAGAATTACGACACCTATGCAAGGTTTGACCCAAGGTCAAGATGTTAACACCACTTCCAAAGTGTGTCAGTTGATTTGTAAACCATAGTTTCTATTTAAAGGTATTACAGAGGTTTGGTAAAAGAGCCTTTTTATAAACTACCGATTTTACATCTCTACTTTTGATAAAATTAATCAAAGTGTTCAAAGACATTTGAATAATTGAAATCACCATTTTCTTTAATAAAAAAACTAACACAAAACAAAAAATAATAAAACATAAAACAAAACAAATAAACAAACAAACAAACAAACAAGCAAACACAAGAAACAAACGAGAGAGAGAGAGAACCCCCCCCCCCCCAGAAACTAACAAATAAAGAGTGACAAGCCTCCAAGTTCCAGTGAGACCATCATGAGTGAATGGAAGCTGTTTTCAAAGAATCTACTATTACCTTAGATTCTAATTTTGCTATTGATCTTCCAAGTTAGAAGATCAATAGCGAAATTGTTGCATTTCCAAAGGCTCATGCTAGACCAAAAGGAACAACTCTTTACAATCATCAGTCGTCATCTTCCGCTGTATGGTCAATATGCCTATACATCATTAACCTGATAGTATGCATACCGTAACCAAGCTAACAAAACTAATATATTTGGAAATGGATAGTTTTCGTCAGTTTTCATCAAGTTGTACTGGTGGATTGGATAGTGGATTAAATTTATCTACCAGGACAACTTGCGCGATATTCTTTGGGCCTTGCCCTCCATCGCTCTCAATGAGCTTATTTCTACCCGCAAGTTAATTGTCACTGAATACCAGGATAAGAGGTTATTATTTAATCTCTTTCCTAGTTGTTGTTAAAGGAGGTTAAAGCCCACTTCGGCTATTCGTATGTCATTTGGGATGAAAACATAGTTGCCAGAGTTGACATAATTATGCTTTCTGGAATAAGTTTTACCCTTTGAGCATCTAGCATTATTCCTAGTATAATTTGACACATTGTGGCATAATCTTAGCATAATTCTAGAGAACAACTAATAAACTTTTTTTGTTGTTGCTTGTCAGAGAATTTTGGAGTAAAAAGACACCCCAAAACGCTGATGACCCGTGTCAATGGGTCCAACACAATTTGGCATCATTTAGCATATTTTTTGTCGGTCCCTAGCATAATTTATTATCCAATTTCTGGCGCTGGTCACACTGAAGAAAGGACACTCCTAGGCCAATTAGAATTACTGAGGGAGGGTATACCAGCTAATTATATGCTGACAAATTTGAAAGGCATATTTTGCCTACATTTTTACACCGACAGAATATTAGATGTGCCGAATGAGCAATTTTCCAAATACTGGGGGTATTGTTACCGTTTAATTCGCTATACCAATACCGACGGACCGAAGTATGATGTAGCCATCAAATTAATGCGACAGGCTGACCATCGTCATTTTTTAAATCGTTTTTTGGACCGTCGTTGAACTGCCCGGACAATAACCGTTTTGACCACAACTTTATGTCATACTATGGTCATACTCTTCACAGAAATAACGCGCATCAATAGCTCCTCTAACCGTCTTCAGTGCAGATATAGTTAGCTGATCAATACTTTGCGGAGGTTTGTATTGTATGGGATATAGAACAAGGTGATGTTGTACTGTAGGGTTTCTGTCTGGTCCCAGGGGTGTTCCAACACGATTCTTTATACGGGACCACGGGTGAAGCATGTAGGCATAGGCTACAGTGATTGTCACGTTCAATACAGTGTCCAGACTCAGGCTGCAGGTCTATCCACATAGCCATATCTCAGTTATCTTGTTTGAAAGGCAAAAAGAAGATTGTTTGTAGTAAAGATGCAGAGCTCTGGGCAATGTGAACATCAATTGTTGCAATTGGTAAGTAGACGATATTTTTGACCTTCAGACCATGCCTCATTTTCTCTCCCATTTACCCTGCCAAGGAGGAAATTCATCACGTTCCTGAAAAAAAAAATTACAATAGCTTTTTACAGATGCAGACGATCTGTTTATGATATGTTCATCAATTTTCCAATATATCAGCATGTACATGATTTTGATTTTGATCCCGGTTTTGATTAAGAAAAAAATATAGAATGAGCAAAATTTGAACACGTACGTTGTTCTTCTTCTGCTTGTTTTTGTCTTTCGGGATGGGCCTTTTCAACATTCTCCTCGGCATTCTTGTAACGTGACTAGAACTTAGAAGTCAAGTTGGTGGCTGAAAGAACAATAATAGAGATGGTATTTTATTCCTCTTTGCATTCGTGTTACTCCCCTTATGTCATGCTTTATGTCACAATGAGCGGTTCCCATTAATCATACTTTTGTGTACCAAGTCGAATAAAAATATCATGTACATATTTTTGGGCCACTGATTGACTTCTGATCCCTAAACCCTGAGCTCTTCAATTTGCTCGTAATTGCAAAACCAAATGATGCGACTCTCAAATACATAGGCACTTAAAGGATTCTGTCGAGAAAAAAAAAAAAAAAATCAGCCAAAATTGTTATCGACAGCAAGACAATAAAACACGGAATGAATTTCTTCTGAAGAAATAGTTAATAATTACATTTTTTTTGGGGGGGGGGGAGGGGGGATCCACATAAGAGCAAAACAAACAAACCAAAATAAAACAAAACGACAAACAAAACAAAACAAAACAACAACAACCACAGAGATACCGAAGAGATGCACTAATGTTATAATACACTAAGCGATGGAAGTTTTGTTTAAAAAACTTTCCACCACTGCGATGGGTCAATAGTTTATGGAGATCATTTAAAGGGCAATCCAACCTTTGTAATAATTTGATTTGTGTGAAAGCAGAAAAGTCAGAGAAGCAGATTGGTGAAAGGTGAAAGTTTGAACGAAATCGGACAAGCAATAAGAGAGTTATGATTTTTTTTTTCAAAGGTGTAATCACTATACATATGTGAATTTTAAATTGGCCGTACCGATACGGTCACTAGCGGCGGTCAACTTTCCCGTTCGCTCCAACAAATGTATATCTCAGTAGGATGTTTTTCTTTTTTGGAGGACCTATGGCAATATGCTATCTATAATATATTTTGAGTACTGCCCCAAGGGAAAAGGCGCTAAGGAGAAAACCGGAATTTAACATTTTTGGTTTACCACAAATAGGAAAGTTGACCGTAAATACGTCACAATCGATTCACCAAATTGCCAATTTGAGATTCGCAGAGATGTAGTGATCTCATTTTCCAAACATTCATAACTTTCATCATTTCTTTCAAACTTTCACCATCCAGTTTCTCTTATTTTTCTCCTATCACACAAATCAGCTCTTTTTAAAACAAAGGTTGGATTGCCTTTTTAAGATCTTATTATTATTTTAACAATATGAATCCATTATGAAATTAAATATGTTCGAAGCAAACACATTAGTGTTTTGTTGTTGTGGTGAGCGATACTAAAAATGTAATGCCAAACTCGTTAAATTCGTTGCTATTAGGCATTCAGGGATAAGAATATGCTTATGGTGATTACTTTTTTTTTCTGTTCCATCTGTTTCATTTGGTTCGGCTTGCCCTTCGGGCTAATATACAGACCATTGAACCTTTATGAGCAGATAATGCGCGGTTTCATAATTATACCTAGGGTTGCATCTAGATGACATTAAATTTTGGTAGCGAAAAGAATTTTGTTGACTGCAGTTTCATATTATCATTCCTCGACAGACATGTCAAATGTGTATCAAAATATGATTTACCAATATTTTTCACTCTGTCTAAGGGGAAATTGGAGAGTGTACGTTTTTTCACGAATTAAGAACAAGTTTCGTTCAAGTCTATTCCGTTTTTATTACGTTCATTGAAAAAGAGAGAGGGGGGGGGGGGGTGAAAGGAAGATATAAGATGAGTTTTTATCTCTTGTAGATGTGTTTACGTTTTCGTTTTCTTACGTTTTGAGGTACATGTAAGTAATGAAATACGTGTCCTGTTTCCTTCGATGAAATCTTTTATTCACGCATTGTCAAAAGTACTTTTCCTTAAAACGATATTTTAGAAATATATCAAAAAATTTGGTATCCAAATATTTTTTTCAAAATTCCAAATATAGCTGTGAGCTGTTCATACCACTTAGGTTTATAGATTATGGTCTTAGCCAATCGTGTTTCCTTAAAATTTCGGGGGCACTGGTGTTATCGGACCGGGGGGGGGGGGGGGGGGGGCTCGTCGGTCTTCCTTGGGGGATGAAATCCGATAAAACAAGATCATTGAGTGGGGGGGGGGGATGTGGGAGGGGGTCGTACCATCCCCCCTTTCTTTTCTTTTTCTCTCTTTCTCCTCTTTTTTTTCTCTCCCTCTTTTCGATTTTTTTGGGGCGGAGGGCTCAAGTCCCCTAGTGTAAGTGCACACGATTTTATATTTCATCAGTTAGTCAGCATTGGCTAGCAAATGAAAGAATGAAAATAATCCGCTAATTGTCAAAAGTAATTCATCAAATGAGTACCACTCAACAGCGAAATCATACTACTCCCCCCCCCCCCAAGAGAGTGACATTGTGTATGTTATTAGTTGGTACTTTCTCTCTCTCTCTCTCTCTCTCTCTCTCTCTCTCTCTCTCTTCATGTATGTCGAAGCCATTTAGCTTACCATGCTTACTGTCGCTGTCAGAGCATGCAGGCTTTCAAATGTATGTTATGGAAACGAAATGCAATTACACACAATGTGTAATGTTTGCGAAGGACAATTCTCGTGATTTCCAGCACTCATCATCGTTTGCATTCTTTCACCCGAACCATGTATTTTGCATCAGTCATACTATTGTACTTTTGCGAGGGCCGCTCTGAATATATGAAAAGATAAAGGAAGGTTACTTATCACTGTGTTTCCATTGCTACTCATTCCGTTGAAAGGTGTTGTTCTTGTTTTTGTTTTTGTTTTTTCAGTTTGTGGGGTGTACAACATGACGCTGCTAAAATTGTGTAAATGTGATGTACTCAGCAGTGTAGAAACTGCAATTTAGATTATTTTCACATTTTAATCATGCAGTTTTAAAGTTAAGGCGATATACCACCTTTTGAAGTGTAAACCATGTCATCTTTTTATTTAAACGAAAGAGGGCCGTACTGTAAAAAGCAGACTGGTTTTAATATGGAGTGTGCAAGTGTAAACCTCTCTGTTCTTTAAAATTAATGTAATTTTGTAGGAAAGGAATGAACGCTATACAGGCAGTCGTGACAAAAAAAGGAGAAATTGATTTCATGTTGACGTTTAAAAGAAATGTATTTTTATTCTCTTTGACAATACAGAATAAATGACACATGACGCTCCATAACTCAGTGGAATAACTCTACACCTCAACTAAAGTACGTGTAAGTATTCCTGTGAATACCAGTCATTGAGTCTTCTTTTTTTTTTCAAACTGACCCAGGGACTCGCTTATAAAAGTAATCGAGTTTCACAAAAGAACGGATTGATCAGCGTGTAATGGCATGCTTTGTGTCGCACAATCGGATTTTTTTGTCTTCTATACTTTTGTCACTTTTGTAGTGAGAAATTTCAAGGTAAATGAGTGAAATATCAATATTGTATTCTAAAAGAGGTGACAAGGTCAATTTGTTAAGTGTATTTACTTAACTGTCTACAAAGCATTTGAGGGCCATACTGATATCCTTCTTATAATCTGTTGTCATCACGAGTGTATATATGAAGGCGGCAACAATTCCGCTCTTGTGGATTTCCACCCCCTCAAAATACAATAAAACAAATGAATAAAAATGCAAAATTTTCATGAAGATAAGTACTATCAACTTATTTTAAAAGAAATTCTTGAAAACTCATTAAGTATGCAGAATTTCTTTTTAAAACTTCCTCCTTCCATTCCAAGAAGGTTAGGCCCTGGATAAATTGTGAGGCGAAGTTAAGGGGCAGTGGGGCATTTGTTCTGACGACTGAAATTAACGAAATTATGTAATAAAAAGACGCAAAATAGATCTGACTTGCGTTGTATGACAATGATATTTGCATGGCATTTGTTTACCTTGTTTACAGACAGTCGATGAAGCCTATTCAGATAAACGACCTTTCCTAAAGGCTATACGTACAGGTATTTGGAAAATAGTATTTGGATACTTGTAGTCTGACTTTCGGAGAAATCCCTCAAGTCTCTGTAGCAGTGCAAAAAATGAAGGCGATCTTTTTTATAGGTTGCTTGGCAAAAAATATCAGTAAGCTGGTTAAATTCCTACTGTAAAAATAAATATGAAACTTTATAAATCATTATATTACAAAACAATGCCGTAGTTATCTCAAGTGATAAGGGTAGGCTTCTGATTTTAATTTAAGGAAGAAAATGATAGTTTCACCTGTCATAACAATTTTAATAAGTGATGAGGTTAGAGGTACCCCACATATATGGTACAGAATTTACTGTAGTGTAGTCGATACTTTATGAGACAGTCCATGTTTATCTACTAACTGTTAATAACGAATACTTAGGCCCCTATTTAATTTATGTGTAACCAGCTTGGTGGTGTTATCCTTTATTCACTCTCTGTGTGCATCACCATGACAACCGGCCAAACACTGTGACCACTCTATGTATTCACAGACACGACGCGATGTGTATTGTAGCCAGTGTGGAGCATGAACAGTGTTGTGTATTTGAGCCTGAAGGGTAACAAGTGATATTATGCTTTCTGCACAAATTTGATTTTTATATGTTGGTAGACATGACTTTGTGGGCGAATTGGGGCCGAAACCCCTATTCAAAAATATTCTGATAGTGCCCCTGACTGTAGCCTGTTAAAACCAAAGAGATGTGAGTGGTTAGCTTTCTTGTCTATACCTATACAAAGACTTTCCGGAGATTTGAATCCTGTCACTACCCGTTTATGGAGGCCCTATATAATTTTATGTGAGCAGGGAGCCCGTACAAAGGTTTCCGCGATACGCGATACGAGGTTATTGTTTCATAATATTGCGCAAGAGAATATAAGTTATGATTTTAAAGGTCCCCTGCAACCTAAATGCAAGTTGATTCCTGTTGATGTGCAGGGATGCATACAACTTATATTTCGTTATTCAAACAGGGGGAGTTATTTCCCCCTTCCCGCGCAAAGCGCGAAAACTTTGAAGTTTTAGCAAATTTTGAGAGAAAGATAACGGCTCGTAGCGCCCTTTTTAGGTTTGTTTGTTTTTTCTCTCACTTCCCCCGCTTTTTCGCTCTCGCTTTTTTTTTTAAGGGGCTGAATAGGGGGAGGGGCCAGTGCCCCCTTGTGCCCCCCCCCCGTCTACGCCAGTGGTTGGTGGTCAAAATCAGCGAATTGCCCAGGCATTATGATTAAGTTTATGTGCTATTATATCACAGTTATAAATGTTGATTAGTTCGTGCCTACGCGTTATGCGTGGAGCCCTTACAATTGCTCACTGAAAAAGAATTATTATAATGCTCATCGGCGTAGCTTCGCGGGCACGGTGGCACTAGCCCCCATATAATGGCGAGAAATAAGAAAGGGGCAGAAGCAACTGGACAGGGGGAGGAAGTAACGTTAATAGATGATACTACCCTTCTTTCACTCTCCCCTCACTCGATTGTCTTGTTCTCTCGCATTTCACGGTTGCACTGCTGCCTATCAAAGGCCTCAATGGCTGGACACATGCTAAAAAAGTGATACTACATTATGTTCCTGTCAGGGGCGTATCCCAAACTTTGTAAAGGACGGGGGGAAAACGCAGAAAAATTATGTCAGAAGTATCACATTTTTCTGGTGCCTGATTGGTCGGAAATTTGAAATTTTTAATAATAATAATATCGAATATTGAGGAGTGCTAAGAACAAAAAGTACCATAGCGTTTACAAAAAACCCCACATATTTGATAAGAAAACAGAAAAATTCACAGACTAAAAAAAAATCAGATCACATGAGATTATTGTGGGAAGAAGTGCCTTTTATTTTTAAGGTATCTCTTGATAATTAGCATAATGAAAACGATAATTGGTATAATGTAAACAAGTGGAGGAGTCTGTTAAAGAAGTATGGCTTGTATTTCATAGACCCCTGTTTGAAAAAAGCAGTCCATAAAGTAAAAGAAAAAATGAAAGAATAAACGTGCTAATTTGAGCACTATAAACAAGTATTTTAAAAAGAGAGGGAAAAAGAACAATTAAGAAGAACAAAAAAGAAGGGGGTGTGAACAGTACTTGGGGGAGAGAGGGAGAAAGAAAAACAAAAACAAAAATCTTGTGAAAAAACTTTATTGTTTGTGTCTTTCTTTCTCTCTTTCTCTCTTGAAGGTGACAAGATGGGTTATTTCTCTTAATTATGCAAAGTGGGATGTTGTTCCACGTCTTTGATGCGGCCATTGTTAAAACGTTTTTCAGCTGATGAGAGTCAAGATTTTGGAATAACGAGTTTACATGCATCGGTTGTGTGCTTCAGGTATGCCACTTGGGCTTCAAAAATGAGTCATGGGCCTGTTGTGCCGGGGGGGGGGGGGGGATCGTTTTTCCGAAGGTTCGTTTTTCCGAACATTTGATGCATTACTCTGAAAGTTCGTTATTCCGAAGGTTCATAATTCCGAAAATGAAATAGAGTTCGTAATTCCGAAAATGAAATAAGGTTCATAATTCCGAAAATGAAATAGAGTTCGTAATTCCGAAAATGAAATAAGGTTCATAATTCCGAAAATGAAATAGAGTTCGTAATTCCGAAAATGAAATAAGGTTCATAATTCCGAAAATGAAATAGAGTTCGTAATTCCGAAAATGAAATAAGGTTCATAATTCCGAAAATGAAATAGAGTTCGTAATTCCGAAAATGAAATAAGGTTCATAATTCCGAAAATGAAATAGAGTTCGTAATTCCGAAAATGAAATAAGGTTCATAATTCCGAAAATGAAATAGAGTTCGTAATTCCGAAAATGAAATAAGGTTCGTAATTCCGAAAATGAAATAGAGTTCGTAATTCCGAAAATGAAATAAGGTTCGTAATTCCGAAAATGAAATAGAGTTCGTAATTCCGAAAATGAAATAGAGTTCGTAATTCCGAAAATGAAATAAGGTTCGTAATTCCGAAAATGAAATAGAGTTCGTAATTCCGAAAATGCAATAGAGACCTACATAACTTCGGAATTACGAACCTTCGGAAATATGAACCCTTTTTCATTTTCGGAATTACAAATCGTCGGATCGGAGTAACGAACCTTCGGAATGATGAACCTTCGGTAAACGACATGTAACCGTTGTGCCACCGTCGTTGGTTTCGGTTATAGCGGCATGCACCTTTACATAATATTGAATATAATAAATGCCAAAACGTATCAGAATACTGAAGATTTTGATGGCATATTAGCTTTACACGGAATGTTTTTAGAAGGTGAATACCGTAGATGATTCATTTGGTTGGACAAATTGTTGATTCACATTCGAAATTCTCACGTTACATTTCTGTGGTCCAATTTATCGCCTTTCAAATCTACACGACCATGCACGTAGCGGCAAATAATGTGGTAAGTGCCTTGTTATGGCTAGTTAGGATTCGAAGTGTACTTCATACCGCAATCACAAATCTTAGCAACAACTAAGTGTCTTAATTGATTTACTAGATCAGTGAGTAATGCAGGTTTTCCCTTTTACGTGGCAGACAGTTTGGGTTTTCCTGACAAAGCTAACGGAACAAGAAGTAAATCGCAAACAGACAATGTAAATTGCCTGATAAGATAGCGCCCCAGTTACCCCGACGTGTAAATCAACAAATAGCTTTGATAGATGGACCTGGTGGTAGATTAGCCTTGTGCTAAACATGTTATCCAATAATATATACAACTACTACTTCTGATTTGGAGGGGACTTCTTGAAAGATGGAAGCATTGGTCCGACCCTTATCAAAACTCAAAAGACAAAAAACCCACCAGAACAACAACAGTAATTATGATAGTAATGATGTATATATACCAATGATATAAAATAATAATAGTGATGATTATGATGATGATGATGATGATGGTGATGATGAAGATGAAGGCAATAATGATGACAAGAAAATCTTCAAAATGCCATGACGTTTGAAATGTCCAGATGAAAATGTTTATGAATATTTACTTCGTTCTCTCTTAAAAATTGGGATTAGCCTGTTCGAAAGAGATGGATTAAAAATTTGAATGAAATGCTGTACTTGTTCACATCAGTACACGTAGATTATTCCGGAAACATTGCGTAATTGTTACTTCTACCCGCAAAGGCTCCCTTTGATATAGGTTATTTGATGACGTCATTATTGTAGAGATAGCACATTTTAGGTAATTATCATAACTCGGTTGGCAATGGTATATAACCGGCCAAGTCACACCTACGAGACTCACACGAGACCGACAGCACACCGAACAGAAAATTACATTACACCCAATGGCCACAAAATCAGTCGTTTTGGAATCGGTTTGGCGGTGTGATTGAAGTATTATAGATGTAGTAAGTTACATGTACTTCCTGTATTTAATAGCGCACCACAGAATAGAAGCAATTATAACACCAAATGGAGTATCAGTCATTAAATCGCATGATAGTCCTTATATCCAATGAATCGCCGGGAAGTTACCAGATCTGAACTTCAACTTCAAGAAACAGCAACGAACGATATGATGACGTCTTTACTATTCACATGTAAGTTATCATTTAAAGTATTATTCCAGACAGCAATATACCATAGCCATAAGTCAAAGATTATCATTTTATTTTATTTTGTTTTATTTACCACATATAAAAACATATATATAATAACATACATGATAACATGAGAAAATAATATTGGAAGGATCGCCCTGCTCAGCTGTGCCATTGCAGCACAGCTGTTCTACCGAGGGGTCCAGTTGATAAGATAAAACAAACGAGAGAAAATAATATATCACAAATTGAATGATTAACATACTAGTATAACAGTAACATGCCCCACCCACCCAAAAGCAAACCCCAGCCACCCCACCCACCCTGTTGGTCATGAATGTTAAATTCTTCAATTATTACGATACTGGTTAAAGACGGGTTATCCCAAAGCATGCCGCGTGTTTCCATTCAATCACAAGAAACACATGTTCATGAAATAACTAACGTCTACGCTTTCTTGACTTTCTAAAAATCAAATTTAATTTGAGAATGCTAAAATCAATCCAAAGCAAATTCACTTTCAAGAACATTACATCCTAAAAACTCGTAAAGGTGAAGGACTTCACAAATGATGTACCCGTATTCTTAACCTTGCTTTGTACGATTTCATGGAATCTGTTCCGACAACTAATTAAAGAAGAAAACGAGGACGAACCTTGCGTCACTTACATTGCCACATGTCATGGATTTCCCAATGATTTCATGGGAATAGCTTCTTCATCAAATCCTTCATCTTTGGTGGGATATGTAATTACTTGTCCCCCCCCCCCTTTTATCTTATTTTGTCCTCTGTCTTATATATAAAGATTGTGTTCCTATTTTCTTTGTTCTAGTAAACTTGAACCATTTGCCATTTGCCTTAACCAGTTTTGACATGATTTGATTTTGGTATAACATGCATTTCCATGGACTCCAGCCCAAGTTTTCTCGGGTTCACCATCTAATTCCGGGTTAATCAGCATGATTTTCAAGACTAGCGAAATTGAAGTCAGCAGTATTAGTATTTAAGTTAAAAAACAGCGGCTGTATTATGATCATTTTTCAACAGTAAGCCATAGATTTTTCATTGAGTATAGCACCGTGTATGGTAGTAAATGTACTAATTATTTGCAGTAGAGATTGTACATGAACAGTAATGTATACATTCCTGACGGAAGGACCACACTGCCAAACAACAGCGCGACTTCTGGACTTTCCTAGTCCCTCCTTGAATATACAAAGAGGGCTTGGAACACTTATAGAGAAGACAGTGTGGAAACACTACGGTCACATTGTATGACACAATACTACACAGTATGACACAAAATGTGTCCATAAAGAGAATAGCAGTGTGAACGTGATAGAAAGAACACAGTGCCAAACACAGCGTGAATTATAATTCCCTTTCATCTACTATAGTAGTGTGGACCATTATGAAAACACTGTGTTCATTCTTTGTGGAAATAGTGCTTACACAGTGTGACGAGAATATGTCCACACGTGCAATCACAGTGTGGCCGTGCCAGAATGACCACACTGTAAAAACACAGTGTGACTTAAAAAAGGATTGTATTCACTTTCGTAATAATAATATTACTAATATTCTGTTCTTGTATTTAAAGCGCATATCACGTTATGATATAACGTCTCTATGCGCTTCCCACTGACTTTGGTTATAATTACCCCGGCCTTAGCTCCGGCAACCGTGCATTCAGTTAATAAATCCTACCAGGTAACCACTTACTGTGGGTCGAGTGTGGAAAATGCAGATTAATATCTTGCTGAAGGACGTTGGCGCTGCGGCAGGAATTCGAACCCCATACCTTGTGGTTCACAGTCCGGAGACTAATCCACTGCAACACCTTTAGTGCATGTGGACAACGTGAAAACACCGCATTCACACTGGGAGGCACTATAATGTTCCCACAACGTTTAGAAAGTGAAAGATAAACTATTTTCCCTCCAAAATAATTCTAATCGTACCACGGTACGAATAACATGTCCAGTGGTTTCATCAGAGATGTAATTTACAAGAAATTTCATGAGATCGCCATAATCCGTATATTTCTTCTCAACCATTAAGAATGATTTTTAACAAGCATTTTTAAAGACAGGTATTTTTCTTGTTGAAATGTTGAAATCAAAGACCATATCCACCCTTCAACTTATCTATTTGTTTCCTGGTCGACATGGTATATATTTCCTTTATGTTGAAACGTTCAAATCAAAAGAACAAGTTCACCCTTCTCCGTTTCCCCATTTTTTTTCCTTGGGAGCGTTTCATCAAGTGATTTTTACCCACAACTGTTATAAGCTACTGAAATTCTTGCATCTGATTGGCTGAGAGCAAATTTGTCAGTAAAAATCACTGACAAAACGCTTGATGAAACGCTCCCCTGGTCGATAGTCGCTTTTATTCATTAGCGGGGATCATAACTACCATCGATCCTCTGATAAATATTTGCTCTGATTCCATCCACTCATTGTAATTATTCCAACCAGAAGCAGGCTATTGCCTCATGAGGAATTACAATATCTGAATACTAGCTTTCTTATAGCATCTGACAAAATGCACAGATTTCACATTTTTTTGTAAGGAACACACATGATAATTATTATTTCCAAGGAATTCGTTCAATCTTACAATCGAAGACGTAGCATACATGGTTTGGTTAAATGCCTAATGCATTCAGTTAGTTGAATATTTTCTTTATGAGTATATTTCAGGGTCGTTTGAAACAATTTTTTGAAAGTTTCAGATGACGGTTCCCTTTTTGAGTACATCAGAAGGGTTGCCATTTCCACAGAAATGAGAGATGTGAAAAGGATTTCTTTGATAATGGATAATGAAATAAACGGAGGAGTAACAGTCTGTGTTGTGACGTTATACAACTACGCACGTTGATCACATCTTTTGGGGGATTGAGTTCTAGTTAATGTTTCACTTGATATTCAATGTTTTTCATAGATGAAGAAAAAAATATGGTTTTAAATAAGTTATTTTCGCTGAAAAGATTAAATTCCTTTCCCAGAAAACGCCTTATCGACGTTCTTGCTGAT
>CM046851.1:8931609-8982306 GCA_025618425.1 Heliocidaris tuberculata
AACAGGACGTCGTCACTTGGAAAAGCACACGGGGGGGGGGGGGGGGGAAGGGATTAGCATTATGCTACTTATATCTGTTTTTTTTCAATGACCTGTCTATAATATGGAAAACATTACTCACTGATGTCCTTTTACGTGTTGTCTATAGCGAGTTTCATAATAAAGATTTGATGTAGATGGAAATTCTTTGTCATTTTGTATGGAGAAGGATGCTGCGAAAATGAGACATCAATTAAGCGAAAAATATTGTTATGCTGTTGAGGAAATATTTAACTAATACGCTTTGGGGTGTAAATTTTGTGTTTATTTATATATTTATTTTTATTTTTTAACGTATTTCTAAGTTTAATTAATTAAGGGAGGAGATTACTTCTAGATGGTTGCAAGAGAAAGAAAATAAAAAGAATAGTCATACGTCTATATCTCGATGTATATAAATGGAATTAATGTTTAGAGTCATGATAATGGAATCAAAATATCAAATTTGGCGAACAAACTTTGAGGAATATCATTCATATGCAGCAAGTCTAAAAAAATGATGCAGATGGTGACATTGTAAGATGTACAAATATTAATTATTTTGGATCAATTCTTTGAATATTTTATTGAATTGAAACTGATCAAACCGTATGGCAACAATATGCCTATACATGTAACTCTGACCGGGATATAGAAGTCCTTTGTCTTCGCGATAAAGTTATGTAAGGGTTGGAGGTGATCTTGGATGTATTCAGCAATAATGACGGAATTAAATCTCTTTCTTTCGGCCACCCCCCCCCTCCCATCTTGCAAAAAAGGATCGACGCCCCTTTCTGTAAATGCAGATCAGTTACTCTCAGTTACTCTTTCGTGGATTGTAGCACTTCCTTCGCTTCAGCCCGAGTCACTCAAATCACGAGTTTACCACTCGAATCAAGAGCCAAAGAAGGTCGTTGCTTGCCTCGCTTACATTTTGAGTGTTTTCGCCAATTGTAAGCCCAGATTATGTGCACCTTAAAGGGCAACTCCGACCCCAGTTTAGCTAGATTTCAATTAAAATAGACAAAATTATAGAATAGATCAAAAGAGTTTGAGAAAACTCAAACAACTAATAAGAAATATCTTACTTGCGACGGTATAAAGATAGCTGGCAACTCCGAGTCGTTAGTTAAGCGGTTGGTGAATAATTACTGACACTACAGCCGCATGACCAAGTTGTCAATTTGTATTTATCATTTTAAAAAAACCCATCAAAACTGACTTATCAGTTGTTTGATATACTTAAATACCGTTTAATTCCGTTTTTCTGATTTCTGTGCTTTGACTGAGAGCAACATATTTGGTAACGGACAGTTATTTAAAAGTATATAAAGTATATATAAAGTAACTTTTCTTTACAAAACGTTGAAAATCTTTCCTACTGTACTCATAGATCCCTTTTATATTTGTTTGTATGTTCAATAATAATTGATCGACATATACCTCAAACAAAGAAAGTCAAAGATGCTATCCTTCATTTCACAGCAAGATCTTGAACTTCTGCACATGTATTTTTTTTAAATTTGACACTAACATTCCTTCTCATGGGTACAATGTGGTTAACAAAGAATACACGTGTAACAATGTGGTGAACATAGAGTACAATACAGTAAATAATTCAGAAAATAGAAGGAGGTGAAAACCCGGAAAGGAAAGCTTGTCTTTGGAACGCCCATAATAACATGTATCATTGCATCGTTCAAGTTCTCCACTGAAGCAGAAAGATATAGATACACTGTGCGTATATAGATGGTAAAGCTTTCAATAATCGACATATTTGATTACATTTGCAATTTCGACATCTTTTCCATTGATTTCTGATCGTAGGTTTGCGTTGATTTCCGGTTAAGAAGAGTCATGATGAAAGTGAAGTGAAAATTACATCGCATCTTGGGAGAAATGAAACATAGACGTTGATGAATACTGACGCGAAATGGTCTTTTTGAAAAAGTACAGTTTTACATCACAGTATTCCGCACGTCATTTTAAGTCAGCAATGAAGCCGGAATCTTGTTTTTAAGTGTATTTGTCGTCCTCGTAAAACCATATCATCATAGTCTATTTAAAGTTTAATTGCTTTCAGTTTTGTCTCAACACTGGATGTGGCTTACCATGGAGTTATCACATGATCTGTGATAACTTCTTGGGCTTACAAGAAACGAGACGCGTAATGATAAAGAAAAGAGACGTTTTCTGCACTTTTTTTGAAATGTGGTATGATCGATGATTAGAGGAAACTATAAGAACTCGTCATGACATATTATGTTTGAGTGGAATATTTACAACCAGGCTGAAGTACGATGTACTCATTGTCATAAATTTCCGTTTTTTGTAACTTTTGGTAGCCTCAAAGTGAAAACATGCAACGTGATACGTAAACCGTTAAATTACACTATGTTTCATTGATTCCAAACATCTGAAATATAAAAATGTTCTAATTTTTTGTTCCTTTATACTTTAGTCATTTAATCAAGGTTCATGATTCTGCTCATGAATAAAAAGAAAGTCGGGGAAATCATAAAAGTTAAGTGACTTTCTGGTATTGATTCCTATGTAACACAGAAATGTCAAGTCACAGACTTGCTTTTAAATCATCGTAAACAATATTTTATAACCAAGAATATTAAATAAGTAACGTATAAGAGAGGAATAATAGGAGAGGACAGAAATTTATATTGTAAAAGTTTGCATTGTCATATATTCTTTTCACATAGTAATATTGATATTGAGTTTTCATGTCATTTGAATTAAAAATGACTTGCTTAAAAAGGTGTGTTGCAGGACACGGTAATTTTGTATCTCGCTAATAACTCTATTTCGACTAAGTACATGCGAAGAAACGCAAAATAGGTGCAAGACTGACGAAAATAGATCGCGATTGCTGTGCGTGTTACATTGTATGTGCTGTATGTCCTGTTGACTTTTTTGAGCCAAGGAACAAGAGAGACATTTTGACGGGGCGAGAAATGTAGCACCTCTTCGTGAAAAACGGCCTTCGTTTCCGTCGTTGGGAGAGCACCCTGAGTGTGACATAACCCCTGTATAGTACGTGTGATTCATTGAGAAAGAGAGAGAGAGAGAGAGAGGGGGGGGGGGGGGATAGAGCATACAAAGAGACAATAGTGAGGTAAGTGGTGGTCGTGTTGGTTATGGTAGACATGGTAGAAGGAAAAGGAAATGCACCCCTTAATTTCGTTTGAGTTTAGTCAAAATTGCATTTATAATTCTGATTGGTATACCGTAAATACATTTTGTAGGTTTGCTAGAATGCCACTTGTGTTAGAATAACAGGAATAAGAGGATTTGTGCAATAGGCCTACCCAACTAATTTCTACCGAAATACCTTTTCCTATGCTTTGTTTTTAGTATATATTTGGGACTTGAAATAAGTCAGCGATGCCCCCACCGATCTCTCTCTCTCTCTCTCTCTCTCTCTCCCTCTTTTTTCCTCTCTCTTCCCTTCTCTCTCTCTCTCCCCTTCTCTTTCTGTCAAGTCTCTCTCTCTCTCTCTTACTCTTTTCCCCCCACCCTCTCTTTTTCTTACAAACCCTTTTAAGCCTTTTCATTCTGTGCACAGCATGCTTATTAACTCGAATGAGTTTTGCGTGGGATGTTTGCTCCAAACGTAACCGAATAAACAAACATTAACTCCAGATACCACAATTATTGGCTGACAAAGTCCTTCTCATATTAAATGTATCATCTTCAAATTGCGGTCCTCGAGGCTCGAGATGCTAAGATGCTCTTATTTCTCACCAGGGGCGGCGCCAGGGTATTTTGATAGGAGGGGCAAGACGACCTTAAGATGACGTCATATTTTTTCTCCATTAAATAACAGGGGTAATATAGAGTTATATGTTTAAGACCTCTCTTTTTAATACTCCTCTTTCTTCTTTCTTTCCTTTTCTTCCTCCTTTTCTTCTTTTTTTTTCTTTTGTTACTACTTGAAAAATCACAGGGGGGGGGGCGGTCGCCCCCTCTGCCCCCCCTGTAGCGCCGCCCCTGTTTCTCACACAGTGCGTATTAATTATTTGCTTCCACACTACAACCAAGGGTTGCTTGCTTGTGAGTGCGTGTGCGCGTATTCCCGCGTGTATTTTGTGTGTGTGTGTGTTGGGGGGGGGGGGGGGAGTTAGGCAGCACAAAAGTGTCCAGATTTTTAAATACTTTGTATTGTCATGCAGTGTTCAACCTATGATATTGTACAGTAGTAGTATTTGTTCCCTATTGCCTGCAAACGACATCAGAGTTTATGATGTTTGCGTGATTGTTATATTACGATTTACAAATTTATCGGTCTAGATATGCCAGTTTTCGTTAGATAGTCGATACTCTACTCCATTGTCGTTGGTCAGTTTATTACAATAGTAGTCATATTTTGGTGTTGTCACTGTTATATTTTTCTCATCGTAGAAATAAACACAATTACTGCCTTTGAAATAACACCTTTTCAAACTTGACCAGCCGCTCCATTGTGAACTCGGACAACTCTAATTATTTACATAGGACACAATTATCATCACCAATCACGGCAAAAATGATTAAGCTTCCAGGTTCGTTGAATTGCTCATAAAACAACGTAGTACTACATTACCACACGTAATATACATATACATTTAGCCGATAAAGGAAGAAAAGCCCTTTTTAAATTATACAAATCGTTTGGCAAATATACTCCTATTAAAATTTCTACACGCTGCTTTGATAGTATGATCTAACCTATTTTATTATACGGATCGGAAATATGGGGTAGTACAATGGTCTGCAGCAAGCTCTTCTCAGAACAAGCAAACAAAACAAAACTATATTTCAAACCGAATTTCGAAAAAATCCATCTTCAATGGTGTAAACATATGCTTGGTATGAATCGCAAAAGTAGTAATATCGGCGTTATTGCTGAACTTGGAAGATATCCTCTTATTATTGAGGTTTTAATTAACACTCTTAAGTACTGGATAAGAATGCGTAATATTGATCAAGATACTATATTGTATGATAGTTATATTGAAAACAAACAACTAACTCTATGAAATCAAGGAGCATTGCTGGTTAAGAAACATAAAAAAGATTTTAGATACCGTAGACATCTGTAATGATATAGAAATGTGTGAACCAGATGATGTACAAATGACGCAAAACGACTTCGTCTCCCACTGTGAGGGTAAGCTACAAGATATATTTGATAACCAAATAACACTTGATCATTTCCATGATAAAAACAATGGAGAGGGTAACAAATTGCGGACATATCGATTATTCAAAACTTCCATCAACGAAGAAAAATATCTTAAAATTCTTACTGATAGAAACATAAGACAAAACATTTGCAAACTTCGCATAAGCTCACATAACCTACCAATTGAAAAAGGAAGATATCATCGCCCTCACAAAATACCAGCGAATATACGTTTTTGTGAAGAATGTAGTATGCAAACAGTAGGAGACGAATTCCATTATGTCATGCAATGTGATAAATTTAGAATAAGAAGAGAAATGTTTTTTGATAATCTTAAAGCACTCAATGATAACTTTGAAAACATAAACAGTTTGGAGAGATTCATATTTATGATGTCACTAAAAGAAGACGATCTCATAAAAGAATTTGCCAATTTTTTGCGATATACTATTGATCAACGTGGTAACCTTTAAATTGTTTATTATTAGACATATCTATATATAGTATAAGTATATGTATATAATTCTTTTAATGGCTCTTTTTCTCATCACCTTACACTACTTGTACATAATCTGATAATTTATATTTCATGAAAGAGCATGTCTAGTTGATCAATTATGAGTATTTTTGTTTGTTTGTTTATTTGTTTGTTTGTTTGTTTTGAATGCTATATATACTCACGATATATTGTTCTGTTTTTGTCATGACTAAGTTACTCCTATTATTATTATTATTATTATTATTATTATTATTATTATTGTTCTTACTATTAATGTTATATTCGAGCAAAATATTGATGGATATGTCAGTGAAGTTCAATGAATAAATACATACATACATACATATATGTAATTACAATACAATATCGTGTCTGTGGGGACATCTTTTTAATAATCACTGCATTCGAACTTGACAAAAAATATATGTTTATAACAATGCAAGATTACTTGAATTTGAACGAAAGTGCTTCTGTCGCCATTGTTCGTCTTTTTTTCCCCTTTGTAGTAGGTAATGTATTACATGAGTACAATAAGTAATGGACGCTTGACTTTATTCAATGCAGTTCTATTATTAAAGTATTTTTTATGAATACATGTTATATAAATACACACTCAAAATTTCATGACTTTATTTCAGACTTTTTACAAACAAAAGTGAAATTATCATAATTAATCATATTTTCTACCCATGAACGTCATACATGTTGTGCCATTCATGTATGACCTTCATAATTAGTCATATTTCCTATCCATTAAGGTCATACTTGGAAGGTGTAACATTAGAAAGAAGACATACATTTCAAATAAGATTTATCAAGGCTAAAAGAAAATTAGAGGGAAAATAAAAAAAGGAAGAAGAGCTTTACGTTTCTTCGCAGGAAAAAGAAGAAAAAAGGGAACGTGTTTGGGGGTTTTCCCCGCAGCACATTGCGTGGGTTATCAAGTCTAAGAATAGTGTATTTTCATTGATGAAACGGGAATTGTCATTGGAAATTTTCCACAATTGTTTTCTACTGAGTCTGAATGATCTGTTCTCAAACAAATGACCTCATTGACATTGCCGACCTCATTAGATCGTCTCATATGGATATCAATGTAAGCTACTCTTCTTATTTCTTAAACGGAACCCTGAATAAGCCATTTCGTAATTACAACTTGCGCATGTGCAGATAAAGTTCATTTATACCGAGTATAATACGTCTATGCCGAGTACAAGTGACCTTTATACGCTGTCATTTTGTGCGCACAACGATGCGTGTATCAGTATGATTTTAGTTCTTCAACAAGACTAGTGCGTCCACCAAAACAAATCCGCATGCACTTACAAATTGGGTCATTTCAGGGTCATTCGTACCATGAACTAATTACGATCTGGGCCCCGTTTCATAAAACTTGTTATCAATAACAAGTTACAATAATTGTTGTAAGCTACTGAAATACTTGAAGCTGATTGGCTGAGAGCGATTTTTTTCATAGAAATGAGGCAGTTGTTATTGATAAAAAGTTTTATGAAACGGGGCCCTGGTTTGTTGGTTTGTCAGTCAGTTCGTGGCTCAGGAAATGCAAGTCAAAAACTGAGATTTACAACAATGACGAACTGACCAGACGGCGCTTATATACGCTTTAGCACCATTCAAACAAAAGCTATGCAGGATTCTCAGAATGACATTCATGTGTAAAATATAGGAAGAACTGCCATTATTGTTGGTAAAATCTGCAAGTATAAATGAAAATAACTGACTTAGATTTCATCTTCTAACCCGAGTAAATGTTCTGTGCTGCCACATAAATTCTGAAACACATGCTGGTCATTTTGAGGATACCTAAAGATGTGTCTTTGGCTTGAGTGAGTGATTTTATATTATGTAGGTTGTTAACCCAATACTGGAATCGTGTGGTCCTTGTATTAAGTGTATGGTACTGAGACAATCCAGTAGTCAACGGGTTAAGTGATGTTTGGTTCACTGCGTAACGTTGCATGCACAAAATCTCCAAGATCTTTCCTGCATGCGTATGATGATAGAACCGAATAGATAAGATTAAAATCCTATGAAATGATCATAATCACTTTGCATACAAATTGAAATTAGCGTCCTTCGGTCAGTCCTAGAGCCACATTTTATTTTTTTTAAAATATACATACTTTTATACAAAAGAACAACACATAATCGGTATAAGATATAGGTCAACTGAATGATTTGTAAAAAAATATATAGTTATTGTACTGTCATGAATTTATGCCTTTAGATATGTACATATATATTGGTTATTAATATCGTGTATATTTCATTTCATTTTCATTTCATTTATTTCCACTTCCAACAAAATAAAATGCATAGGTTTACATTGTACATAGCAAATCAATGAAACTTTACAATTATTGGTTACAGTGTACAATAGACATAGAAAAACATAAACTAGGTTGGTCGCGGAGGGGACTGCTAAAAAGCTGGGCTTGTAGATTGCAGCCCCCTATAACTTATAATTGCAGAAATAGTGTATCGTTGAATACACTATTGAAATAGTGTATATTACATTTTGCTCTATCGATTTCATGCTTTCTAATACAATTTTACTCCAACACGCACTGGATAGGCTTTGAGAAGAAGAAGAAGAAAAAGAAAAAGAAAAGGAAAGAAAATGACAGACTTCCAGAAAGAAAAACAGAGAGAGGGGCAGAGAGAAAGAGAGAGTAGGGTATAGGAAGAGAGAATGAGGGGGGGGGGGGGGGTGGGAAGGAAGAGAGACACTGAGAGAAGGAAAATGAGACACAGCGAAAGGGGAAATGAATGGGAAGGGGCAGATCGAGATACTTAAAGAGAGAAAGAGAGAGAGAGAGAGAGAGAGAGAGATGGGGGAGGGGTAGAAAAAGGGAGACAGGCGAGACAGGTGGAAGACAAAAATGAAGAAAATAATCATAGAAACAGAGGCAGAATACAGAAGTAGGTGATGAAGAGATTTGTATTAAGAAAAAAAAAGAGAGAGAGAGAGAGAGAAAGAGATGACATGAATGAGTTATGAATTACCATTACATCCCGATACATAACCATATTGCTAAACATCTTGCTAAAAACAAAAGTAAACAGTATCACGAATAGAACATTGCGTGTGTGTGTGTTCTTTTCCACACTCTGATCAACTTTAGCAAACATATAACAGCACCTGTCTATTATCATAATAATAGATCTAAATTAGATGTGAAAATATCGATCATATCACAGAGTGGTGTTCAAGGATGGCTCTGTATAAATATAATGGCAATGTCTATGTAATTTTCATCCCATACTCTATCAAAGTTTAGCACGCTCCAACTATTCTTTTTATTCCTGTGTTATGTGCAATCAAGGTAAGGTAGTTTAGACAATGGCGAGACTTCACGTCGCAAGGCGCCACTACTAATTAGAAGTATAATAATTAAAAGAAAACACCATTACGATCACCAAGCTTGCTAAGTAGTTTTAGGCCTCATTCACACGAACCGTCATGACGTACATGACGTAAGGACCGCGTAATACGTCTATGACTGGTACGGTCTCTTGCGCGTCATGAAAGAGTGATATCGTTTAAAAAATAATTGCAAAATTAACATTTCAAGCAATGCTTTTGATAACTGGCGCATTCTTTTATTCTGTTTTATAATGACAGATGTATCAATAAATTCAATTCAATTCAATTCGATTCAATAACTGGCGTCTAGGTTAATTGCCTTCACAGGCTCGGTTAGCGCCGGTATTGACGCAATCGAAATGACGCTTCGTGTGAACAGGGCTGAGCACTTAGCTGAAAAAAATTATCCTGATAAGCATACCGAGTGTCTGATATTTAACTTCAGTGGTTCACAATCGTCTCAGATATGCAAATTTCTTAGTCTGTTTTTGCGACTTAAGGGATTTAGGCCTAGAGCAATAACAGGATAGGATCGGGTGATGATGTTTAAACCATTTAATTTTTGGCGGTCGGGTATGTGTATAAGGACAAGACATGCAGAATTAGAACGAGCAGAGTGTTCTGATCTTATAACTATATGGAAATAGGATTTGGAGAAAATTTCAGAGGTCTATCACCTTTCTGACAAATGTTCAGCTCACTTTTCTGGATCAGGTTCAAACTGCGGTTGTTTGTTGGTATCAGGGGAGTGGTGTGGATCCATTATTCGGGGGGGGGGGGTAGGTGAATGTGATGCAGAAGCAGAGTAACTAATCTGATAAAAGATCTCTGAGCCACTCTACATTTCTCTCCCGCTTCAACATCTCTCCCATCTTCTCCCCCTCTCTTTGTCCCCCTCTCTCCTCTATCACCCTCTATCACCCTCTATCTCCCTCTTTCTGCCCTCCCACTCTCTCTCTCTCTCTCTCTCTCCCCCTCTCTCTCTCTCACTCTCCTTCTCTCTGCCCCCATCTCCCTCTCACCCTCTCTCGCCCTTACCCCCTTTCCCATTCAATTGGAGGGGCACGCGCCTCCGTTCGACCCCCATAGCTACTCAACTGGTTGGTATAATTGCTGAAAGCAAGACACGTTTCATGTGCGAGAAATGATTGCGAGGGCACGGATGCAATCCGTAGTTTATGTGACTGCATGCTGGAATATCATATGATGTACGAATAATGTTTGGGATATAGCTCTCTAAATATGACGTTTTCGATTTTCGTAGTCCACAGATTTCTGGGGGTCAATACCACTGGAATTTTCAATATTTTCAATGTTTTCAGTGACCAGTTTGTTTCCCATAATATCATTTATTTCCTTTTGTAAAAGTCTTAAACCTAAGACCACTTTTCAGAGTGCAAAGGAAGGAAGCGGCTCAATTTTTCAAAATATAGTGATACCCGATTCCCTTAAGTTTGTGTTATTATAAACCTATTTACGTCTATAGATAAGGTTTTGTTTGTAGAACTAGCTGACGAACATTCGTGAAGGGAAATTAAAATGAATTTATTTTTCTTTCAAATTTCATTGCCAGAATGCAGTGTTGTCTTTAGCATCGATATTTACATACGAGAATGAACCAGCAGTCTCTTTCCTGATCAAGTTTATAGTCAAGGTAAGTTTTTTTTCTTCTTCTTCTCTCTCTCTAACTTAGAACAAAAACAACAACAACAAAAAAAAAAAAAGAAAGAAATGAAAATGATTTCTCCTGTCTTTAGGTGCCTTTGTAGTCAAACGTTTTGCTAGGAGAGGGGGCACACCAATGCATTTTTTGCACATGTATGCAAATTTGTGTATTTGTCTTATATTGTGTACTTAATGTATGCTCGTAGATTATTGGGATATAAAAGCCAATATCATAAAAGCCCCCCCCCCCTCTCCCCCTCCCCCTCCTCCCCACGATCCCCAAATGATTATAGCGAATCATTTAAACCTATAATTATGTAAGTAGATTACCAACAAGTGCCGGACGGACCCGTATAGTTATTGTAGGTATATTCTAAGAACTGAACTTTAAAACAATTATGAGGCTGAATATATTTAATTATATACATCATGCATAGGACTGTAGAGCGATTGGGAAAATTAGTTTACTATCCACACATTTGGCACTTATTTCGTCTTTTGTCATAATTCATAAGCCCATCCTTTACACCTTTGTGCTGTACGTCGCAGCTTTTTTTCCATCCAGCACGTTGAAAGTGAAATTTGTCTGAATATTTTAGACATCCTCTCTTGTTCATGAACCAAAATATCTAGATATCAGAAATCGAGTAATAGATGAATGAAGTGTTATCCAATATCCAAGAAAGGACCCACGCATTCTCGAGGGATGGATGAAAATACATGTGACAGCGAATTCAGTCAAATTCTTTGCTTTAAAAAAAGGATGGTCGGTAGCTTTGAAATCGCCTAAAGGCCTTAATACGGGAAAAAGGCAAATTCAGTGGTTCGAATATTGGTCAATGTTTGGTTCGATCTGATTGTTTTGTCGATTTCATACAGATACTATGATACCTCCTAAACATGTTAATAATAAAACCTGTTGCATCTTTTCAGTGTTAATGAAACACGTGCTAGATATTGATGATATTAGTCAATCGAAATTAATACGTCGGGTTTGTTAAAAAGCTCAGTGGGGAAAAGAGATTGCTTATTAAAAATCGGTGACATCACGGAATAAATGAAATATCATTTATAAAGTATCAGAGTAAAAATGCGATTGATGGATGAGTTTAGTCAATATTGAAGTCATATTTACAGATAGTAGATCTATACCTTTTGCCATTATTTATCTTCAATATATAAAAGGCATTGATAACACATACATGTAGTATACAACAGATTAAATATTTCATTCAGAAGAAATACCATTAGACATAAAGGAAAATAAATGTCACGGAATTTGGCATGACTTCGGTTCAATATTTAGTGAATAATTCAATGATGACAATTGTATCTTTGCCTCATTTTCATTATGATTTAATTAAGTTTTCGTCTAAAATCAAATCCTGAAAAAGGAACGTGATTTGATTTGTTTTGCATTTAATCTCAAAGTTTTGCTAGAGTTGAATTTATAATTGCAAAATAGAAAAGGAAAACATTAAAAGGACTTGAATATGACACAGCTCAATCCAGCGTTAATAAAATTGCTCATTTAGAAAACTGTAATCATTTTCACATAACAAAAAAAAATCTAATAAAGTCGGAAACGACCACATGATTATACAAAACAAGCAACACGGATCGTTTTTTCCTCTTTATTTCTATATTATTTTATGATGAGTTTTTTTTTGTGTGTGTGTGTCTTTTTCATATCCAGACGTTGTATGTGTACAGTCCGTTTCTTTTATATCCCAAAAAGATTCGGAAATCAACCGTATCATTTTATAGAATTAGTTGTAATAATCTACGAGCATTTACGTTAAAACGAAATGCTAAAAATTCATAAGGAACATTTTGTTGTGGTTAACTATGATTTACTTGCAATGGAATCAAGTGGACTGTATAATGAATATTGTGGTTCGACTGTGATTTATGCAAGCTTGAGATGAAAGCTTAAAATAGGTAATAATTATATTTTAGATGTCATTTACATAAGAGATCGCTTTTAAACCTCTGTATATCAATATTGAATATTATTTTGCGCTATACCTGCTATTTTTTTTACTGACGATAACGCATTAAACATGCGTAAAATTATGAGCAATTGAGCAAGTAATTTGCGGAAACTTATATTGCATTTGCACTTGCATGAGAAATCTCTATCATACGGTATGTTTGGCAGAAGGGCGTTAACTCTCTGTTAAAGTATAGAGTTAACGCCCTTCTGGCTCTAAACAGGTTATTTCAAATATGAAGTCGCATATTGATTGCAATTTTACAGCAGCAGTGAAATTCTGCAAATCGTTTACTCCTTTTGTTGAATATAACAATACTTCCGATATGAATTCGAGATTGATGTCTGCGGTTCTTAGGAAGCATTATCACTCAAAAAAAAAAGAAATAATAATGATATAATTATCTCTAGATAAACAAACCTGATGATCTATCTATTCTTCACCAATTATGGAAATTACTTGGCAAGCTACCTTCATTTGGCGGTGTATTAGCCCTTAATCCCTGTACAAGCCGAATGAATTACTTCCTAGTATACATTTCCGTATAATTACCAACGTATATTATTGGTAATTTGAATGGGTAATTATCAACGAAGCATGCCTTTGGAAAACTGGAATGTATATTAATTGAGCATCTATCTCAGATTGTGTAGTCAATTTGTATTTGAAGATGAACTAAGCGTGCACGGGAAATTAGTACATTTACTAAATAACACGAATAGATTAATCCTTTTTTTTTATAATTCGACCATATGTGGATTGTCAGTTTGTCTGTTTTAACCAATCTAGGAATGTGCGTCGTGACTGGTGTGTTATCGATATTACTTATTTATTCAGCATTCTAACCAGAAGATAGATATCATTGATTAAAGAAATGTACAAGATACATTATAAAACAACAAAGTCACTTAGGATGATATACGCAAGATATGACAGGTATGTTATCATCCGACTCTATTCGCGGTATCGTATCATGTATAAGGATTTAATGAAAATGTTAGATTATTATTACCTTGAATATAGCTCCGATGACATTTATTGCTCCAGTGCTACTTATAACTACAAATTACCAAGAGTGTTATTGACATTCGTATAACCACAGTAGTCACTTTGTGGTTAATCATGTTGCAATATCATTCGGAGTTTCAAAGAGGAGGATATTCACAGTGATGTAATAATAATATGCCATTTTTACCCATGGTAACCTCATCAGTACTGATACTGCAATCATTTTATTACCCTGGCTTTATAGCCGGGCTCACAAGAAGCTCAAGCATTTAGGGAATGTCTTCCTACGGTTTACCCATTTACTGCACAAGGGTAGAGAGTGGCAAATGTATATTAATGTCTTGTAAAAGTAATGTATGAACTTTACTGTGCGGGGGAGGGAGAAAAAACGACAAACGTTTTCATTTACTCCTCTAATCAGACAATAACGTTAGTCCCATGTACATGACAGTACCATTTTATGTACCCATTTTAATGAAAATATTATTAGGAACCTTGATTAGCTAATATTAGCTCCAATGCCATTTATCGCTCGAAATAAATGAAAGTGCAAAAAAAAAAAAAAAAAAAAATGTTACTGCCATTCGTTGCTTATTGCTTATTAGCATTGAATTGAAATTGCGAATAGTTCGGTAATGAAAAACGCTCTCTTTGTACATGTTGTAACATTTTAAAAATGCTAAGTTTTACATAAATGATCATATCTTTGTAGTACTAGCCTTGATCCTTGTGAAATTCTTATAGAATTTAAGTGAAACTAATTACATCATTAGCTACGAAATTTCACTGAGGATGGTAAATTACTTTTAAGATATTGCCAATCAAAATCTCTTTACATTTTATTTTAGACACTCCGTATAGTTCAGCATCCTTTTACTCTTTATATGTTGCGCGAACACGGGTGTCGGAATGTAGTCCCGCGAACACGAGGCGTTATTTCTATTGCGTTATTTCATGTGCTGATCGAGCCTGTGAAGGAAATTTATCCATGCGCTAGTTTTTAAAAGTATTGCTTGCACTGTTAATTTTGCAGTCTCCTTTTAACGATATGACTCTTTCATGACGGAAAAGACCTTACCAGGCGCTGCATGACGCGGTCCTATAAAGTCAGCAAATAACGCCTCGTTTGAGCCTGGCTCACACACTCTAAAAACCAAAGTGTTAAGTCACCATTTAAAAGGGCCGAGGAGTGACAACTTTTTCAAAATGGTAGATCAACTCTTTTGAACTGCTGGATTCAGCCTTTATAGTGTTGTATCCAGCATGTTAAAAGTATAAATCTACAATTTTGAAAAAAAATTGTCACTCCTCGGCCCTTTTAGATGGTGATTTAACACTTTTTAGTTTTTAGAGTGCACGAGGCATTATTTTAATTGCGTCAGTACCTGCCCTAATCGAACATAATAAGGCAATTCACTCATTTGCCAGTTATTCAAATTATTATTTGCACTGTTTATTTTGCAATCCCCTTTTGAACGATATCACACTTTCACGACTCGCAAAAGACCGTAGAAGTCACTGACGCTGTCCTATAACGTCAGCAAATGACTCCTCGTGTGGGCCTGGCTATAGACATCCAAATTCGTCAGTACCTTGCATGAATTCCTTCTAAATACACGCTGGAATTACAACGAAGGAATATCCCTTACCCTTCTTTTTTGGTATGAAACTGAAGTGAGTTAAAAAACAACTTTCAATCAACGCGACTGATTGGAAAGCAATGCCTGGCTTTAATTCCTGCGTAGGATACGAGACATTTGATATGGGGGATTGACTATTTAACATATCGAATTTGACATTTTCCTCGCGATTTCTGCATTCAGACTGTGAGCTAGCTTCCATACTCAGCACTTCACCCTTTAAAGGGAAAGTCCACCCTGATATTAAATTGGTTTAAAGGAAGCAGACAAATTAAAGAAACAGATCATTGAAAGTTTGAACAAATTTCGATGAGGAATAAGAAAGTTATAAATTTTTGAATTCGTAATCAATCAAACACAAATTTGCAACTCCGTGACGTATCTTGCGAGCTCCTCTCCCATTGCTCCATACAAAAAAAATAAAAAAATAAAAAATTCATGAATTTTCATTTTCCTTGTTTTTGATGAGGGAATATATTAGTATCATACAGGTTTTGTTTAAAAGCATATGATTATATCTAGGGTGTATGTATTGTAAAATGTTGTCTTAAGAGAAAATGGAAATTTATGATTTTTTTTTCAGTAAAGGGCAAATGGGAGAGGAGCTCGCAAGATACTTCACAGAGTTGCCAACTTGTGTTTGAATGATTACGATTTCAAAAATTCATAACTTTCTTATTTCATATCGGATTTTGTTCAAACTGTCATTGATACGTTTCTTTAATATTTCTGCTTCTTTTAAAACCAAGTTCATATTAGGATGGACTTCCCCTTTAACCCTTTTGGGACAATTGACCACCTTTTGTGATTTGGCTCAATAACTTTTGATTAAGTGCTCCAACAATTATAGCGGATGCATGAGTAGAAAGAACAAAATTTCTGCACACACTGTGTCCATTTTTGTTGCATGACCATATTACGTTTGATGCCAGGAATTTTAAGAAGGAGAATAAGCTTTAAAATCTTTAAATTGGCAACACATTGAGAGATTCAAGATCATTGGGGGTTTTTTTTATCGAAATTGGCCATTTTTCAACTTTTCGACAAAGTTGCTTACCATGTATTGTTTTTAAAGACATTACGTTTTATTACAACCATGTAGCACTAAAAGAAAAATATTATTGTTGCCAATTTGAAGAACAAAATGTGATCAATTTAGCCCTTGAATATTTCGCTGCTGGTAGGACCCCAGTCACACCAACAAGACCGATACAAGACCGACAACAGACCTAGACCCTGTTTCATAAAACTTGTCAT
This sequence comes from Heliocidaris tuberculata, assembly GCA_025618425.1. Classification (NCBI taxonomy): domain Eukaryota; kingdom Metazoa; phylum Echinodermata; class Echinoidea; order Camarodonta; family Echinometridae; genus Heliocidaris; species Heliocidaris tuberculata. Next base: position 8,948,255 of record CM046851.1, read on the forward strand.
CAAAGGCAAGTTGCAATAACTGTTATAAGCTACTGAAATCCTTGCATCTCATTGGCTGAGAGCAAATTTGCCGGTAAAAATCACTGACAAGACACTTGATGAAACGCCCCCCTAGGTAAAAAAAAAATTACCTCGAGTGGCCAAGACTTTATTGGTTATCAGCCGGTTTTGAGTCTCTGTCCGTGTGGCAGGGATATTATACAGTCGGTATCAAAAACAAAAACAAAAAAAAAAACAAAAAAAAGTGCTCACTTTGAAAATATCCTGCAAAATCATGATTTTACAATACCGATAAGATATTTTCTTATACAGTTATGGGTGTGGGTATGTTCCATCGGATGCGCTATGAGTACTGACAATATTTTACGCTTGAGTGAGTATTGGCTACTTTTGTAAAACTCGCAAAAATTGATATGCGCAAAAATGCCTTAATCAGGCAGTAACTGCATGTTTTCTTTTGAACAATCACTATATCATGTATATTATTTATATCCTCTCCAAACCTCCAAACGCACTATACTCAGCGACGTAGCGTGGGTTCGGCCACTGGTGTCATGGGGGGGGGGGGGGGCGGGGCGGAACCGGGCTTACATAATTGTGCGAGAAAACAAGGTTGTGAGATAAGAGTTTGGGACTTTGGGCTTGGTGGAAGGGGGTCCAATAATCTGCTTTCCAAGTTGCCTTTCCTTTCGCACCTTTCGCACCTTCTCACTCTTAGATGGGAGAGGCCTGAGGGCACATGCCCATGTGCCCTTGTGGCTTGCAACTTTTACCCTCTCGTATTTATATCGTGGTTATAACCGTTGCAGACGGGCATGAACCATTAATCAGGGTCATTTAGATATGGCAAAGTGATGTTGGGAATACAATATTCTCTTTGGGCGCAATTACACCTATCGTGGTTTTATCGACATTTTATCGACATTGATCCTCTAGAGAAGACAAAATATCACCATAGACTCAATCCTATTAACTCGACTGTTTTGTATTACAAATTGGAATATCAGATGGATGGGTATTACCGGCCAATGGATTCGAGCATGTCATGAACTACCGTATCACATATTATCGTTATTACCATGGCAACCGTGCCATGATCACCGCCGAGATCATTCAGTAGTACCTGACAAATTCATCTTCAGCTCCATCAATCTGTTTCATGTTATATCCCCCATCACACGCATATTAGATTAATCAGCAATGATAGCCGTATCAGATTCCATACGCATCAAATGAAATATTTATTCGCAATATTTTCGAAAGCCTCCTTGGGATTAAGCCAGGCATTAAATATTCATTAAGCCGGAATTATCTTTGTACTATGTGTTGGTGAAAATGGTACAATACATTGTTATGTTTCCCATGAGGCCAACACTTTTAATTCAATCAGCTCTCGAGCATGCAGTTATGAAAGTTATTTTTTAGTCTCGTTATACTACTACTACTACCATGACTACTATTACTACTACTACTATTACTACTACTACTACTACTACTACTACTACTACTACTACTACTACTACTACTACTACTACTACTACTACTACTACTACTACTACTACTACTACTACTACTACTACTACTACTACTACTACTACTACTACTACTACTACTACTACTACTACTACTACTACTACTACTAGCTACTATATAATAACATGTCTTGATTACCCAGAGTAGCCTCATCAGTACGTAACTGTTCTCCCTGAGGGCGCTGCATATTATTACCCCATCTTTAGCACGGCAACCGTAACGCTCAGTGATTCAACGAATAAATCCTACCAGGTACCCACTTACTACACCTGGGTCGAGAGTGGCAAATGTAGATAAACGTCTTGCCGAAGGACGTTAGTGCCGTGGCAGTGAATCGAAGCCCGTACCTTGTGATTTGCAGTCCGGTGACTTATCCATTAGACCACAATGTAATGGCTCCCTTATTTAAGTTCATTATTTGTAAAGCATTACTTTTTCAGTGCAGGTGGGCATACGGTCATAAAAGTAGGTTGGTCATGATTGTCATTAGCTTTGATTAGGGAGAACGACACAAGGGCGATGTCTTAGAATGAGAAAATGGCTCCCAAAACGACGGTCCACAACCCCCTGCTTCAATTTTGCGCAAAATAGGCTACATGCCTATTTTGTGATTGATTAACTTTGTGAAAAATTGTAAAATCAGCTCAAATGCCAGTGAATTGTGTGCAGTCCTTTAACTGCATATATAATTTAGGATATGTGAAAGTATGAGAGAAAATGGAACCCGTTTACTATCCTAAAAAAGAGAAAATCGCGATCAATCGCTAGCGCAAGTCGCTCGGCTTCTTCGCTGCGCTGCAGTCACAAAAACCAAGCACCAGCGCTTGGCGATTTCAGAGCGGGTTTCCAGCCCGTACGGTATTCTGTGATAGAGCGAGGTATGCCAACCGCAAGAGTTCTTTAGGGTTCGGTGGTACTCTATCCCGACATCAATGTTCAATCGTAAATATCTTGATATATAAACGACCGATCAGCTTATAAAACTCAGGCGATTCCTGTCTGAGCTAAAGGTTTGCAATTATGATTACAGCATTAGCTGGAACAGTGATTTTTTTTTTTCAATCCTGGGCAAAGTTAATCAATGCCTTTAAGGATGACCATCTTAATTGATTTGAGTATAAGGGTTTCGATGTGAGTTAAATCAGGGATGTTACTAGAGCCGACGAGATACAAAAAACCTAAAATCATACTGGAACAGAAGAAGGGGTGGGGTTGTATTGAAGGAGATGGAAGGGGGTGGGACACAATTTACGTTGTTGTGATGTAGTTCTCCTTGGCATCAAGAGCAGAGCCTACTCCAAACTATAGTTTCGGCATCAATTTTGTTAGTGTTATCACCAACAGGGTCTGAGTGTCCAGGACCGGCCAGACTTCACCCCGTCCACCCCCCCCCCCCTTTCCTGTATAGCCACGACTGCTCTTTATTTATGCATGATTATACAACATAAAAAATTACAACACCCCATTAAACTATTTAAAGATAGTCACTCCATTATGGCTCCATCCATTTCGGAAACAACGGATTTTCGGTCAATTCCATCTAAGCAAATAGTCGACCACGGGCAAGCCTGCCACCGCTGTATTTAGAAAACTGCTTTTTACTTTAGTACATGTATGGGAGTCACTCACATGACTCTAACCTTAGGGCTATATTCACGGGAAAAAAGTACGATTTCATCTTGTTTATTGCATGGTATGGCATTCGGACGTGGGTGCATTTTATTCCTTCCAAAGTATTCTTTATTATTGCTTACATCATCTTCGGCCCGTCTGTGCCGGGTGTATACCTGTAGGCGCCAAACGGTGTATAATAACACATCTCTCACAACTTAATTATTATAATGGATGTTTTCCGCGTAACATGATCAGAGGATAGCTTTGTGTAATCAAGGTGGACCAAAGTGAAATGCAGAGGTTATGACGTGTTTAGAACCATATATATCCATATTTTCTTCTTTAAAAAAAATCTTTTTATATAAATGAAATAGAGTACTTTATGGCGTCATAGCTATAACTTGTGTGAGGTAAGGAAGGTCCCCGGTTGCTATTTTTGTTTTTCTTTTGTTTCGGATTCTTAGACATTATAGAAGAAAACCAGATACCCGCAAATCATAAACAGTTGCAAAGTTTGTTTTTCTCAACTTCATTCAAAAGCAAATAATAGGTGAAAAATAGATGAAGTAGGTGAAAAGATAAGACTGCTTGAAAATAAAATTAAAAATTTATATATTTGGCCTTGCCAGTTGTGATCAGTCAGGGAAACAGTCGTTCTTAGAGGACAATGGATGCGGAATGGATGTTCTCTGCATGTTTGCCCGCTACGACGCTGCGTAGAGTGACTGTTCCGATATCAATAATATTATTTCTTAATCCATTGGGTACGGGAGCCGGGTAGCTCCTGTATTAAGCCTCTAGGAATAAGCGAATTAAGTAGTCAAGGGGTTAAAAACATCTTACACTCACTTCAGAAGGCATATTAACTGTAGCTTTCGTTTATAACAACAGATTACGGTCACAGAGACTGAGGGAGAGCGGAAGAGAGAGGGGGAATGAGAGGAGAGGGAGAAGAGAGCAAGAGAGAGAGAGAGAGAGAGAGAGAGCGAGGGGAGAGTGGTGGAGAGGAAAATAGATAGATAGAGAGAGAGAGAGAGAGAGAGAGAGAGCGAGGGGAGAGTGGTGGAGAGGAAAATAGATAGATAGAGAGAGAGAGAGAGAGAGAGAGAGAGAGAGAGAGAGAGAGGAGATTGCGATATAATTTGAATACGTTAGAAGGGGGGGGGGGGTCATTTTAAAACCGTAATATTAGGTCACCTTTGCTAAGCCCATTATCTCCTGTTACGTTAACCGCTTTTTTCGGAAACCAAAGTCAGCCATCTTTTTGGATGTTTTCGTCCTAAAAATCATTACACTGAGTACCGAGATGAAATTCATGCCCACTGTAAAAAAAAAATATGAAGCGTTACTGGGTCAGGTGAACCATGGTTAAACTGACTTTTATTAATAAATGATATCAGGGAGAACTACGCTGCGCATAAGGAAGCCAGGCAGATGTTTTTTCCTGAAAAATCAGATCATGACTTCTCGTATGTGATTAATATGATCAATATAAATCAATGCTGCTACATACCATGCTGGCGTGAATTTGTGTACTCTAATTTAAGTTCAATAGTCATAGCTTTATAACACCCTGCTAAAATTGGAAAGGTGGAGACATTCTGTCATTCTACACAGTATATATAAATAAATTTAAAAAAATAATATAATAATATATATGTGAGTGGTTACTCTGTAAGCATCAGTACATCAACGCTCTTTAGATCTCTCTTTTTTCTTTTTTTTTTTAACTTGAAGTGCAGTAATAATCACTTTATGTAACCAAACAGAAACACTCTTCAAGGCCCTTGTAAGCCGTATTAGGATCTTTCAATAAACAGCTATTTAAATAATATAAGATAAATAACAATGTATTGGATGTATTACTTTCAAGATCAATCACTGACTGTCACTGTACCGTATAAGAAAGGGGGGGGGGTGATGTTTGATATTTAAAGTCACTGCTCGCTCAATGGCATTTTCCAAAATACACCTGTCCCAAGATAGCTCGTTACGAAAGTTCAGTCGTACCCCATGGCGAAGATATCACTATGGAAACACAAAGCATCTGTCTTGTATCAATGTCTTGATTCTATTCTTTTCAGCACTGACGGCCCAAGGGAAGGATTATTGCTCAAGGGGTGTAGTTTTTTTTTTCGCTGATAATTTTGATTGAACACACGCAGTGTCCGAGAAGAAGCAGAATAACAACAACAACAACAGATTTAAAAATGAGAAATCATACTTCGTGTCATTGATAAAAGTGATCATTTTGTAACCGAATCTTTATTCGGAGATGACAAAATAATGTACATTTCATGCTAGTTCACGTTCGAGTCCAACATATTCAATACTGATGACATAATATTATATATATGGGCGAAAATTTGAATTTATCTACTCTCTCACATTTTATTCATTTCGACTTCATCATCTATCTTTTAACATTCCGAAAGCTGAACACTGACTTTATGTATCATACACACACACACACACACCCGCGCACACACACACACACACACACACACACACTATTTCTTTACAATCTGATATGTATACGGAAATACAGAACAGAGATGCAGCTTTATACATGGAATCAAGGGTACCATAAAAGACCAAAGAGGTCTTGTCAAGACAGTCACTTGGAGAAAAGTAAAGTAAAAGTAAAATGGGCTGGAATATATTTGATTATAGGCCTATTTTAGAACTCAACTATTAGACCGCTACACACGTGGACTAAATGTAATGTTGTAAGTTATAAATTTGAATCAAGGCATCCATTTTTGCATTTCTTCTAACCTAAATCATCACAATAATTCTGCACAAAAAAAAAACAAAAAAAAAAAAAAAAAAAAACCCCACTAATTTTGTCCCATCTCACTCTTGGTTCACTAACATGCCTAGAATCGATTTGAAGAAACTCATTCCAATAACGATCGCTGAAATTTCGAATTACCACAGTAATACCGATCATGGTCATTCCATTTCCCTTCTTCAGTTGTTGGGAGCTAAGGAAAGAGCTTCTTATTATATCCTCGCGTTTATGCACCATTTTTCATGCTGAATGGGTATCTCTGTCACGGTAAAAGTGCAATTATGGGACATATCTGCGTCCAATTGCACCCCAATTGAGATTGATTGTGCCCAATTCTTCTTTATTGAAACGTTTTCAGTCCAGGTGTCTTCGACATCATGCTTGGGTTCAAAGTTCACTAAATCACATCATTTCTTTGGTGCAAAACCTACTTGCTTGGACAAGGAATCATAATGGATATCCCCTTTTGTAGGGGGAGGGGTGTATCCGTATGCTTTTCAAATTCGAGTATGCTTCTAGGTGTTTGTTGAGCGAAGATAATTTTTATCCCCCTAACCTGCCATTCATTCAAACGTAAAATGTTTTTATTCTGCCGGGGAGTTTATTGTAATTTTATTTTATTTTTAAAAATTTGTTAAGCGGTTTACCATGTCATATGTAAACGACAGCTTATGATTATTTGTGGTATTTTTTTTAGGGAGAGGGAGGTGTGTAGGAAGGGGGAGGGGTAGTCAAAAATACTTCTCATTCTCAATTTTTCTTGTAAAAAATATTTGCTACAGTGATGTTTCAACGAAATCATGAATATGCACGTCCTCGATCACGTGATCTCCATAGTTACTCCTGTGTTCATAAACCCTTCCGAATCCAGTATTTCTTCCTGTTAAAGACAGAACCATTCATTTAAGACTTTGATGCCCACAGCTGCAAAATCATATCATTTAGTTTTGATAGCTTGGAGCGTCTACTATTCCGAAAATGTCATGTAAACCTGGTGGAGGATTTCTTCGCTTTATGTTAGCAGGTGATGTAGAAATTCGTTGCAAATTCTCGGATGTACCGTAGTGTTACCTTTTATAGTTGCCGCAAATCGATTCCTCGTTGTACTTCAAAATGCCTTTGGCGTGGACATAAACATTAAACAACGAGATGTAATTTTACAAAAATAAGTTCATCGCATCACGATTTTGGGGTATGTTTTTGAAACTTTGAGGGCGCCACAGAATGAGGTTTATCGAGGGCAGTTGGCAATATAATGTAAATTCTATACCACTGCAATCGACTGGGTGGATATCATTTTGAAGGTGTTATAGATAGGATTGATTTCTGATGGATGGTCGCCAGCATCTAGATCTGGCAAGGTTCGTATAGAGAGAGAGAGAGAGAGAGGGTAGATGCACAAACAAAGATATGAGAAAGGGAGTGACGAAACGAGATAGTGTAAAAGAGGTGGGATTGGGGTGAAGTGGGACAGGATACAAATTAGAGAGAGAGAGATAGGAGAATGAGAGAGAGAACGAGCGGAGGAAGGGAAGGAGAAGAGAGAGAGAGAGAGAGAGAAAGAGAGAGAGAGAGAGAGAGAGAGAGAGGGGGGTGGAGGGGGTTGAGCTTGATACGTGTCTATAGTTAAGTTCGAGTCTGGTCACAGCGACAAAAGAAGAAATGTTCACCGCATTGTTTTGCGATTAAAATAAATCGGCGTTTCTCACTTCCTTCTTCCTATACATTTCCCGACACCGTACAGAAAAAACCTCAAACCACTCATTTGTGGTATATACACCAGATAATAAAAAGATTATGTTCCTTTGTGCGTCGTGCACGTTGTGGTGTTTATAATCAAAGCGTTGTGCTAGGATTGAGTTGAAATCCGCAAACCACAAATCGTCAGGATTATGATGAAAGGGGATTTTTTTTTCTTATTAGGCATAGTTCAAACCTGGGATTATAGGACAACTACCCCCTGGAAAACTACCCCCCCCCCCAGACAACTACCCCGGACAACTATCCCCTGGACAACTACCCCCTAGGAAAATCACCCCCGGACAACTACCCCCAGGACAACTATCCCGGGACAATTACCCCCAGGACAATAACCCCCAGGAAAAATTACCCCCATGAAATGACGATTACCCCGATACCCCCCCCCCCCCGGAACAACATTTTAGCCCCCCTCCCAGGACAACTACCCCAGAATCCGGATGGGATAGTTGTCCGGGGGTAGTTTTCCTGGGAGTAATTGTCCTGAGGGTAATTGTCCTAGGGGGTAGTTGTCCAGGGGTAATTGTCCAGGGGGAAGTTGTCCGGATACGAAACCTGGAGCATTCACACCAAGAAGTATCCTAGAACTTAAGGTGTGAATTTTAAAATCCCTTTATAGACCCGATATTCTGCAACTTCCAAATCATTATAACTGCACCTATATACAACTAAAAATTATTCCCAAATACCATTTTGAGAGAAGATCACTTCTTTGTAATTCATTGTTCTTATTGGTTAATAAATTGATACCCGAAATATCTGCAACTTCCAAATCACTATAACTACACCTATATACTACTAAAAATTACTCCCAAATACAATATGAACAATAATTTAAAAAAATTGCTCCCAAATACCATTTTGAGAGAATATCACTAACGTATAATTTATTGTTCTTTTTGGTTAATAAATTGATATCCTTAACACTTTTGATGGGCAGTGGCGGCACCAAGGGGGGGGGGGGGCATGGGGGGCATTTGCCCCCCCCCCAATCATTTTCGGAGTGAAAAAAAAATAAAGGGTGGAAAATGAAAAAGAAAAGAAAAGGAAAGAAAAAAGTGAAAAAGGAATGGAGAAAAGAAGGAAAAAGAAAGAAAACGGAAAGTTGGAAAGCAGTGGCGGCATCAAGGTGGGGGGGCGTGGGGCAAATTTGTTCGCTCAGCTCGTGTAAATATCCTCATATTTGGGTAGTTTTATAGCCGAATAATTTCTGTACATTTCCACTATAATAGTGTCAAAATTTTTGCTCGCTCGCTTCGCTCGCTCGCAGTATATAACTAACACCTCTTTATAATCGGGCAGTTCAGCTAGATGCTCAAAATGTCCTCATATCTGGGTAGGTTTATAGCCGAATATTCTGTACATTTTCACTACAAAAAGTGTCAACATTTTTTTTGTCCGCCCTTGCCCCCAACATTTTCTTTTGCCCCCATTTGCCCCCCCCCCCACTTTAAAAATCCTGGTGCCGCCACTGTTGATGGGTATTTGTCTCATACTCCTAGAAATTAATATATTTGATTATAGATAGAGATACAGATTCCATTATCGTTATAGGACCGGAAATATAGCTTCTTCCATATATTCCATTAGTACATATTCCATTAGTACAGTAAGAAATATATGCCTTTAAAGAAGAAGAAGAATACAGAAAAACTAGAATAGATCGTCAGTAAGACCTGTCAACGTCTTTAATATGAAAATATTCTGACAACTTCATTCTTGATTAAAAATACCAGTGTTTGAAATCTAGGGCATCTTCGACAAACAAACAAAAATCATCTATCAAAACCAATTCAATAATGAAACATATTCCATTAGTACAGTAAGAAAAATAGTATAAAGTATATGCGCATCTTTGTCGTAGAAAATAAATTGATGAACGTATGACAGATTAAAATATAGATTATGGAACATCTGAAGAGAGCCCTTAAATCTTTTTTTTTGGGGGGGGGGGGGACATTACAATGAGTTGCCAATTTTGTGTATGCAAATGCTTGTTTTAATTGTTCTGTTTGTATTTCATCCAGTAATAAACTTAAAATAGCTCACATATGAAACATTTATAAAACATCTCTCAACTTCTCCGTGCATATTTTTCTGTAAGCTATCATGAAGAAAACAAATCTAGTGGTTTGTGATTCTCAAAACATTGTACAGCTGCCAGTTCAGCCAGACCAACTCAAATCTCCTAGGTCTGAAAGCAGGAAACCATTTTAGAATGGCATGTGGTCAGTCGAGCGGTTGACGCTCACTGGAATAGTGGACGAACGCAAACTGTATATAAATGATTAGGGGGGAAAAATGATCACTACGAAACAAGAGTTGCTTTTTGGTTGCATACGTGACATGTTTAGATTGTTACGTGTCAGGCAGGTAGCTGACATCTTCTTCTTTTTTGAATAGGAAAGGGAACTGAGAAGGTAAGGGGACCCCAAAATATCGGAAATTTTCTCGAAGACTCGTGAGAGAGAGGGGCCGCCGATCGAGAGTGACCATTGACGTTTGGTGACGTCATGGATTTAAAGAAGGCATGTAAAAACGAGGCTTATATGAGGTTGATCAAAACCTTACCCTCCTTCTTTCGTAAGTCTCAAATGTTCTCCATGTTTCTGATTGAGAATGGGCCGTCCAAGAAACATTGTGAACAAGAGACAATGCCTCGCAATCTAAACATCAAAGCGGATGCCACTGCACATCATGACATTTTCATAGGGAGGGCAAGTTTTGTTGTATTGATCTTATCTCATTTGATATTATTTACTTCATGTTTGAATGAAAAGGTTTCAAAAGGTTGTTGTGCTTGTAAGTAAGCAACCAGGGGACCAATGGCTTAAAGTCCTCTCAGGATTAATGCCCTACCAAAGAACACCAGCGCATCCACTTGGTTGTCTAACCCAGGTCCTCCCATTTACGAGACCACTGCTCTACCACTGAGCCATCGCGCCTCTTCATGTATGTACATTATAGCATGTATCTATAAATCCTTTGGTTTTTATAGACATAATGCATGTATACGATATTATACCGTATACTTCACTTTTGGTTTACTTGGGGGGAAAAAAATCACTTTCTCCTTTCTAAGCGGAAACTACATTAAATATTTTATCGCGGTCGCAGAATCGATCCCCCCTCAACCAAAGTGTCAATGTCACACGCTAGTTTTCCAACCCTCCCAATCGATCTATACCCTTGGTATTATTGATTTCTTGTCCGTGTCACTTTGAATCGCGTAGCTACAGGGGGCGGGGTCCAGTTCCCCCGCATTAATGGTAAAATGGGAATAAAAGAGAAGGGGGAAGAAGAAGAAAAATAAGAAGGAGAAGAAGGAGGAGGAGGAGGAGGAGAGAGAAAGAAAGAAAGACATAGGGGAAGGCAACATGAAACGAAGATGATACGACCTCTCCAACACCCCTTCACTCGATCGCCTTGTTCTCCCGCATTTCATCCATCTAGTAAGACCGGTACCCCCTATCTACCCCCTCCTATCAACAGCTAGACCCACGTTATGCCACTTTTATAGGCGCCTACTTTCTCTCACGTCCTCTAGTGAGCTTTGAATATGTAGAAGCTATATACAAATTTACATTTTTTCTAAATTTCTCAAATATGATTTTTGAACGGAAGGCCTGTCAATCCATTCAATTTAACATATTGCATTAAGTAGAGGGTGTAATGGTAAAGCATGGTTAAAATCTGAACGATATGCTGCAATAAATTCAGCGAGCTGCCGCAAAAGGGAGAAAAATTGTGCCGCTATATACATAATATAGGAGACTCTAAGGAATCAGATAATATCACGTCGCAAAGCAATGTTGAAAAATAGAATCTGTGTTGCAAGGAAAGGTTTGCCGCTTGAAGCAAACGCACAAAATTCTAAACATGCCCTTTATTCTTTATTCGTACAGTGGATAAATAATCGGACAGTGCCCTGCTTTTAAAGTACCCTTTTCCATGGAAACCTCAAAAACCATACTGCATTCGTAAAAACGAGATTGCATGGCGTGCTCTTTAGCTGTCACAATCCATAAAATGTCATCGCGCTTTCAACCGGGCGTCACTGATGTTTTATATGATTCCAAATGCTTGGAATATTGATATAGAGATTTAGGGAAATAAAGGGAGTATGTGGGCGTGTGAATGGGGGTGCATGGCGGGATGAAGAGAAATGAAGGGGAAAAGGAGTGATTGGGGAAAAAGAGAAGAGAGTGAGAAAAAGGATAGAGAGAGAGAGAGAGAGAGAGAGAAGGGATACAGAGAAGAGAGGGGAGGAGAAAGATAGGGACAGCGAGAGGGGGCTAGAGAATAGAGAGGAAAAATGAGGTTTGACGAGAGAGAGAGGAGAGAGGGGGGGGGGGGGGAGAGAGAGAATAAGTGCCACTTTGTCGTGTTCCTCTCTACATGCTCTAGCGCCGCCTATAGACTAATATACTGTACATTTAGGAAACTTTTCCTCTAATGTTCAGCGCACTTTGACTCCTTAACAATTTACCTTCCATCTTACGTGTATCATATTCTATATTCAACTTAGCTTGCTCAATCTATCGGTTTATTATTTGTTTTTGTTAATATAGCAACGACTATCATATACCAAGGAATGTAAATAGAAATAGTCTACTGCAACCCATCTAATTACCATTAAGAGTACACCTTTCACTCACCTGCTCACCATGCGAATTGTGGTCACAGAGCAGAGTCGAGGAGAGAATGTCATTTGCTTAAAATGTGTTTTACTCTGTTAGAGAGGTGCAAAGGTATAAAGTTAAGAGGCTTGTTTAGCACAAAACAATGTTATGATTTATCAGAGAGAGAGAGAGAGAGAGATAGAAAGAGATAGAGAGATAAGGGCAAAGATGGAGAGTGAGGGACTGAGGAAGCTGAGAGAGAAAGAGACAGACAGAGAGAGAAAGAGACAGAGAGAGGAGAGAGAGAAAGAGAGACAGAAAGATAGATAGAGAAGGAGAGAGAGAGAGAGAGAGAGAGAGAGAAGAGGGAGAGAAGGGAGAGACATTACCGTATGTGATTGTGACCGGCTTATAAAGAGTAGCGTATAAAGAGAGGCAAAATTTTTTTAAAAGACAACAAATAAAAATTGAGAGAAGAGGACAGAAAGAATGCCTCATGCTTCTATTACTGTGAACGATAAAGGCAAGGTTTGGATATCTGAATGTTATGAAAACACGGATTGAAAAGATAAAATGTGAATGCGATCACTTTGGTTGACGTCATCTGAAAAAAGTCGAAAAAGCTGTAGTAGTTTCACATCTTCAAAAGATTGGCATGTTCCTACCGGCAGGTGGCGTAATACCACATTGAGTTGTAATTTTTTTTTAAAATCATGATGAAGAAAGCTCTGTAGGAAAGGGTTTCTACAGAAATAGAGCCGATTGGAACGTTCTCATTTTATCGATGTAATGTAAAGTCCGTCATGTAACATTTTCGTATTGTTCCATCAAATTAATCTACGGATAGAAGCCCTCAAAAGATTGACAAGAGAAAGCGAAATGGAGATAGATAGATAGAGAGAGAGAGAGAGAGAGAGAGAGAGAGAGAGAGCGATTGGGGGCGACATACAGAAACGGAGCGGGAGGGAGAGAGTCAGACTGAAAGAGAAAGTGCGATAAATATATACTGCATAGATATAAATATGTAGATATAGACAGAGACACACAAAGAGAGAGAGAGAGATAGAGAGAAAGAGAGAAGGAAATAGGTAGATAGACAGAGGCAGAGAGAAAGAAAGAGAGAGAGAGAGAGAGTGTGTGTGTTTTAGAGAACAGTGATATATAATGAATAGAGAGAGATATATATAGGCAGAGATAGATGGAAACAGACACAAACAGACAAGAGTAAAAGACAGAGAGAGAGAGAGAGAAAGAGATTTACTCATTTAAAGCCAAAGTTAAAACGATGTTACTATCTGAGTACACAAGGTAAAATCTCTGTGTCAACTCTTCATTATCATCATCATCATCATCACCGTTATCATCATCATCATCATCATCATCATCATCATCATCATCATCACTATCATCATTTCATCATCAACATCATCATCATCATCAATATGCTTTTATCTTAGGATTTCAGTTATTTGTCCATTCTGCTTATTTAAACATGTTTTAGCTATTTCATATTTGTCCGGGGCTGCCATATTCTCAAGCAAATTGCTTATAATGGTAGTCCTTTTTCCGCAAATGACTTTAGATTTGATGAATTACAATAATTTGACAATTCATCATTTCGTGTTTGTTCTTGAAAAATGATTGTCACATATACTTGTTATTCATGATTTATTGTCAAAAAGTACTTTTGTATTTTATTTTATATATGTTACCGAAAAATGTTGTACTTATATGAATGTAGAAGAAAATAAATCAAATCAAATCAAATCAAATCAAAGATTGGGGGAAACATACAGAAACAGGGAGCGGGAGACAGAGAGAGTCAGGCGGAAAGAGAAAGTGCGATGAATACATGTACTACATAGACAGATAGACCGTCGGACAGACATGCATATATATACACAAAAGAGAGACATAAAGGGATTGAAGGACACTCCGAATGAAAGTTATTATAAAGCAAAACTTGATTACCGTATACCCTTATAATATGTATTCCCCAAACGCTTCATTATGACTCGATAATGTATTACAACCAATTCAATTCAATTCAATTCAAATCAAGGTTTATTAGAACATATCTTTGCAGCCGGATGGCTGAATTGTGATAGTTTTACAGATAAAAAACATGCAAAATTACAATATATGAATTTACAATTTCATTGAATATACGGTAGTTTGGCACACACACACACACACACACACACACACACACACAAAAAAAAAAAGACTGAACACAAATATGTTAACCTACAATTCTGAATGAATATGCTTCTGTAGTTTCATTTAATTGAAAACTCCTGCTAAAATATCTACAACAGATCTTAATTGGTATAAGGGCCCTGTTTCATAAAACTTGTCATCAATGACAAGTTGTAATAACTGTTATAAGCTACTGAAATCCTTGCATCTGATTGGCAGAGAGCAAATCTGTTGGTAAAAATCACCGACAAGACACTGGATGAAACGCCCCCCCCCCCCCTCCAGATCTCCGAATAATACCATGGTTATTATACTAAATGCCTCTCATTTCATGGCCATAATATCTAGTGATGTATGACCTTAGCCAAATACACAGGTCAATATAATTTCAATTAATCATGGGTGATGAAACTATTTTAAAATTTCAGTTCAATTCAGTTCAATTCAGTTCGTTTATTCATCAAATTTGCCACATAAAAACAGAGTGTAAAATCGAATTAACGCTGTCATATCATTATTAATGTACGTAGAATGTTAAGTTAATTTTCAAGACTTAAAATAGAATGAGAGGACTTGAGTGGCTTTGTATTTTTAAGTTCCTTTGGTGTTTTCTTTTCTTCAAAAGGCGGATGCAAATAGTAAAAGGAATTATTTTAGAAGAAGAGGACACATAAAATATTTCATCATATAATCAAATAGAATGTTGAAAATAATAGGTAGAAAGCTCGGAAAAGGAACACATTTTCGCCAAGGGGTGGGACAGGTTTTTTATTAACCCCCCCCCCCCCCCAAAAAAAAAAAAAAAAAAAAAAAAACTATTATGAACTGAAAGCACGAGCCTTTTGAACTAAATTAATCCATCAAAATTATTAATCTTTGCATTATTTAGTATGAATATAATACTGCGCACACTCAATGACTATCACCCAAGACCTTTCAGCATATCAAAAGTTGCCATATACCATGATGGTAATACGATTATACAATGCATTGACAGCTCCCGGTGATAAATGCATTATTCTCAGCTTGCAGCAATGAAATATTATCCATTAGATTAATAAGAAACCTATATTTTGCACTCAGCTGATTACAATATGGTTTCATTAAGCGTAAACGGATTAATATTTTTTTTAAAGAGCAGCGCTAGAAATGGAACAGAGTCTTGTTCCGAAGTGATAAAAGAAGATAATAAATACTAATATTGGTCTATTTACCCTGAGTAGTCTCATTTGTATTAATTCTGCTCTTCCTGCAGGGGCGTCGCTAGAGGGGGTGTGAGGGTGTCACCCCCCCCCCTCAAAATTGCTGTCGGTAGATGCGCCACCTCTGTCGGCAAGAAACAAAAAAAAAAAAAAAAAAACAAACAAAAAACGGGAAAAAGGGAGAGGGAAGAGGAAAGATTAAAGGAAAAGGAGACAATAGAAAGGAGAAGAAAAAAAAAAGAAAAGGGAAAGGAAAGGAAAACAAAAACAGAAAGAAAAGAAGGAAAGGAAAAGGAGGGGACAGAAAAAGAAGAAAAAACTGGCCATTTTGTTTTTGTTCGCAAAAACACTGGAATGTTAATATTCGGGCAAAAGGCGTCCCCCTTCGGCAATTGGCTGCAGCCCTCCCCCCCCCCCCCCCCGAGGATTGTCAAAGTTCCGATATTCATATTCGGGTAGCGAGGTGCTAGAATATATGGGAAGCGAGGTTCCCAGATAATTAAGTAATTTCTGTACATTTTCACCATGAAAAGTTTTAAAAATTTGCTCGCTCGCTTCGCAAAAATTTAGAAACTGAAAAGTTGATATTTCGGGCGAAAGGCGTCAGCCCCCCTTGCGAAAATGGGCCCGTACATGATCAAGATCTCTACATCTGCGATTTTCTTTTATTAATATTTGGGGGGGGGGGGGAGGTTAGGGTGCAGCATTATTGTCGGCAAGTTTGGGTGTCACACGCTAAGACATTGTCGACAAATTTGGTTGTCACCCCCCCCCCCATTCAAAATGTTCTAGCGACGCCCCTGCCTTCCGGTGGGTCATACAACTATTATCCCTGCACTTCCAGATACCAATTTAATACACATGATTCGAGAGGGACGAAAACATTGGAAAAACACCTTGTCTAAAGATGTAAGCTCAGAGCAAGGATCGAACCCAGAACCTCTCTCGGATGAGAGTCGAGAGCCTTCACCAATATACCACTGTGTTCCCAGAAAGGAAAATGTGTGGATGGAGGAGTTTAATAAAAAGGGAAATAAATCTTTTATCCATCAGTAGATTTGTGATTTGTTCCTCATGAGGATTATGATGTATTTACATGTTTCACTTCAAATCTACCTTCATACCGTCTCTGCTGAAAATGAGTGAGACGAGATTCGGAATGCTGCCCTCTATCTATGAATGAAAATTTGTAACAAAACGAAAAGCAGGCGGGTTTTTTTTTCCATAGATAGTGCACGCTACCTCACTTATCAAAATGTTCCTACTTCGTTTCTGAATTTCCGGTAAGAGGAAGAGGTGGATTTCTTAAAGGGATTGTTCTTTTCCAGGTCATATTTTTAAAGATTTAGGAAGGGTCTTATGATATCAGAAAGTACAACGGAATAGAAGCCAAAAAATAGATTGAGTAAAAATGGTAAAACGATATTTTTTAAAAGTCTTTGTGATTTTTTTTTTTGGATAATGCGAAAAAACCCATTTAGTTTGAAGATATTGTCACATGTCACATGACATACAATGAAATTAGGAAAACCTACTAACGCGTGATATAATTGTAAAAAAGAAAAATGTCGAACGTTGTTATGTACTGCGTTGCTTGGTACAAAACAAATCGTGAACCAATTTACTAAAGAAAAAGAAATTGGCTATTATCACACAATGGCTATTATATGATTATACTGACAATGGCTATATTTTATTTCCCGCTATGAACTAATGGACATTTTGGCAGTATATACGACATTGATTAATATACATGAGAACGTCCACGTCGAACGTGTACGGGAGTAATTAGTCGCTAAGCAACACACAAATAAGTTCCCGCGCGAACAAATTATATGGAGACCATAAAAAGATCTTGAAACTTTGTAATGATGTCTGCGTACACTTGTGTTAATGATATTATGATTACAAGTGTTTGCGATAATGTTGTTTGTCTTCATATCATAACCTCCGGCAATAAAACAGAATAATAGGATGTCTGACATTTTACATAGCGGCTGAAAAGTTCAACGAGAGATAATTACCTGGATGAAGAAGCTGAAAGCGAACTGAAATGATTAATGAACAATTATTCGACATGAGCCTGCATTCGTCATACAAGACCATCAAGCGATAAAATGCAGTTCATAGCATTGTAAATTTTGCGGGTTTTTTTTGTTGGTTTCCTGCGCTCTTATGTACTAAGACTTGAGCTATGCAGTCGTGTTTTCCTCGTGATAATATGTTCCATTCCCTTCTCTTCGTTTTATTTTCTTATTCTCTCTTCTCTTTATTTCTCCTCTTCATTTCGTTCCTATTTATTTTAAAGACCCTCTTGTGACGTCACTGTGTACAAGTGCAAGTAGACAACGTTTCGATATATAGGGTACGTCGCAAGTAAAGTTGTCATTCCCTTTCCCTTTCACCGTTAAGAATCAATTTTAAAGTAGCTTCCGAGTTATTTCTTTCTCTTTTTTTGGGGGGGGGGGGGTGTTATAAATGAAAATATCAACGTTTGTGTTTTCTATTTTTTTTATTTTTTTATTTATTTTTTTTTATTTATCTATTTATTTATTTATTTATTTATTTATTTGTTGTTGTTGTTTTTTTTTCGGGGGGGGGGGTAAATCTGTGTTCCTTTAAATCCATGATCACGCTTAACAACACACGGAAGTACTGACAGTCATGAATTCGATTGATGACTTTTTTTTCAAGTGAAAATCTTTATGAACACATCATAGTCATATTGTAAAGCTCCCTGAATTATAGATCTTGAAATGTGAAGTGTACGCTTGAAATGTCATATTTTCTCATATTCGCTTCCTGTACCGTGAGAGTACTGCCAAAAAATCGACCGGAACATAATATTGATTTATGTCCATGCTGGTTTTGTTGAGGCAAATTGAAAGGGAAAGGACATCGTGGAATTTCTTTTGGCTGAAGTTTGGCACTGGGAAGAAAGACACTGACAAAACAAGGAAAGATCAAGATAAAAGAGAAGTCATGAATCAATAAATTTGCGAAGAAACTTCACTTGTTTTGAAGTTCAAATCAAATTGGATTATTATGACGTAAACGGCCACCTCATCCCTTTACCCTCTCTCTCCATCCCCCTCCCTCTCTCCCCTCTCTCTCTTCCTCTTCTGCTGTATCTGTAATGTTTGTAAATTTAATCTTGATTCGATGGCTCAATTTCTTGATATTAGCAGCATTTGATTAATTTATTTTAGTAATTCTTGATATCTAAAAATAAATATATCACTATTATTATCATGAATTGATTCTGCAAATTAATTTTACAAAGAGAGTGCTGAAAGAATTGAGATGTAAACTTTGCCATTAATATTTAATTCAAAAGTAGTCCTTTTCCAAACGGAATTATTGGTGAACATTTTCAACGCAACAAAAGAAGACTGAGACAAGCATTAGGAGAATGTTGCAAGAATATTTTGACAATTTCACACAACAATTTATCAATTTTGCCTGAATGTCCAGTATGTCTTTATTCCAACTTTTTAAAATTGTTTGAAGCACTATGTAGTCATACGAAAAAATAAGAAAATGATAGGTTCCGAAACATATAGGAAACCCTCGAATATAATTGTATGCAGCTATTAAATCCATTTTCTTAGAACAGCGTTTAAAATTAATTTAACAAAACGATTAACACTTATCATTATTTTCTTCTTTCGATAAATATTGTCTTTTTCGCTTAACTTGAAATGATTATTCCATATTCCTGGAATGACGACCTTGACTCTCTTGTCTTTTTGGAGGGATAAATTATCATTTATTCTTTTGATGAATATTTTCTTTTTCGCTTAACTTCAAACTTGAAATGGCTATTTAATATTCCTGGAATGACAACCTTGACTCTCTTGTCTTTTTGGAGGGATAAATTGAAATCACTGCAAACGTGAGATTATGCCAGAAGGGAAATCATAAAGGATATGCCCTTTCCGCGTTTATGGTCAATTGCTGTGCTTTAATGGTTGGATATGTCAATAAAATTAATCATCTTTAACCTCCTTTTACCTTCTTTTCTTTCCAGGTAGATCTGCAATAAACCAGCGACTGGATTGTTTGCGATAGGAAAGTTGGCCATTGAGAGAGTCCGAAGTCCCTTCTAGAGAGTGCAGTCTTCAACAGATAGGAGAAGGGCCATTTACGGCGAGCTTATGAAACAAGTGACAAATTATCTTACTCCAAAACCGATCCCTCAGAGCGATTTTTGAGTTTTTTTTTCTTCTTCATATTGACATTCCTCGATCGTTGTTTACATTTGGGGATTTAGAGGGCATTGATTAAACAAACTCGATGGAAAGAGAACGGAACAAAATGGATACATGAACGTTTGGATTGCATACCAGAATAGTGGCATCTCGATAAAATTTGGCAACCTTTGTACTTGAGAGATAACTATCGATCCCACTTGTCGTCTACTTGAGTAGGGTGTGATTTTATGTTCGGTAAAAGCACGTGGAGTAACAATAAACGTTGCCTAGCAACGTGCCAATAAAACCGTGACAGGTGGACCCCGATCCTGATTATGACAAGATACGGTGCGCGCGCACTGTGTTGATATCTATCTACCAACCGTATCTTTTGCGTGCAGTGACGTGTACGATTTTTTTTTCACCTGTGTGTGCGCGCTATAACATTATCAATATGCCTTTTGGATTACGACTGGGCGGCGAAGGCAAGTCGCAGCAGACAACACATCAACCGTCGGAGGGAGCAAACGACATGGGAAATGGCGCGGGCCTGCACAGTAAGCAGGCGCGCTCGGGTGCCGGAGGAGGAGGGGGAGATGCGAACGGTGGTGGGGGAAATGGCGCCACGACGCATAACAACAACACGGGTTCGAACCTCAACCACAAGACCACCACGAACTCGGCGGAGGTGACAAAGCTTCAGATCCGGCTCCAGGAGATCCAGATCCAGCTGAAGGAATGCCATGAGGAGCTCGCTATACGGAAGGCTATGGTCGAGGAACGAGATGATGAACTCGAACGAGTCAGGGAAGAGGTTAATAAACTCAGAGCTGTACTCAGCCAGAAGAATACAGGGGTGTTGGATGGGTATGGGGGTAACAAAATGGCCGTGTTGTTGGAGAATAAGAGGAACAAGAAACAGGGTGTGTCCGGTGAGAGTGGTGGTATGCAGACCAATGTGACCGTTCAGGATACAGAACTGCAGAGGCACCCCAAAGATTCCACGTAAGTTAATAATTTCTTTCTGTTAGACTTTGTTTTTGTCAAATACATAACTTTATGCAAATATAAAAAAAAAGTAATATGAGCCACCTGATAAACAATATCAAAGAAAGTAAATGTTTGGATGTTTCATTTCACACATTTATTTCATTTTCACACACACACACACACACACGCACACAACATATATATATATATATATATATATATATATATATATATATATATATATATATATATATATATATATACTCACACGCATACACACACGCGCGCGCCTAGACATATGTAAGAACATGTAATAGGAGTATTCATAGACTTATCTAAAGCCTTTGATACGCTTTACCACCATATTTTACTTTAAAAACTTCACTCTTATGGAATTCGTGGAGTTGCCCTCTCCTGGTTTGAGAGCTATTTATCTAATAGAAAACAATATGTAGTGTATAATGATGTTTCTTCAGATTTCCTACCAATCCAATGCGGTGTTCCACAAGGGTCAATACTAGACCCTTTACTCTTTCTACTATATATTAATGATTTAACTAATACAACTCCTCTCTTATCTTTCATATTATTTGCAGATGACACAAACATTTTCTGTTCACATCGTAACTTAAATACCCTTGTAAATACACTTAATAATGAGTTACCAAAGTTATCTTTGTGGTTTAAGTGCAATAAATTGTCCCTTAATTTAGATAAAACCAATTTCATGTATTTCAAGCACGTAAATTCTCATGTCATTGATTTTCCTTACAACATACTTATAGATAATGTACCTCTAGAAAGAAAGAGACAAACAAAATTTTTGGGTGTCATTATCGATGAAAATTTAAATTGGAATGAACATATACGTCATATAACTACTTCTATTTCTAGGAATGTTGGTATACTTTATAAAGTAAAGAGATTTGTCCCTTGTAAAACGCTCATTATGCTTTATAATTCATTGATATTACCATATATAACATATTGAAATTTAGTATGGGCCACCACCAACAAAACAAAAATCAACTCTATTTACTTATTGCAAAAGAAAGCCCTTCGCATATGTACCGGTTCACCATATTTATCTCACACCAGACCAATATTTTACCAACTGAAAACTCTAACAGTATTCGACATCAATTCACTACAAAGTTTACTGTTCATATTTAAGTATCTAAATGACCTGCTCCCTCTTTCATTTCAAAACTTTTATAATTTAAATAACACTATTCACTCCTACCCTATACTCGCAATTCCTCCAATTTTCATCTAGTCAACCCAAAGTTACTGATTGCCCATGCATAGATCAATAAGACACCATGGTCCAGACCTATGGAATTCTCTCCCAGAATTCATTAAATCCTGTTGTTCCCTTTACTCATTTAAAGCCAAAGTTAAAACGATGTTACTATCTGAATATACAAGGTAAAATTTATGTGTCAACTCTTCATCATCATCATCATCATTATCACCATTATCATCATCATCATCATCATTATCATCATCATCATCACCATCATCATTCCATCATCAACATCATCATTAATATGCTTTTAATTTAGGATTTCAATTATTTATCCATTCTGCTTATTTAAACATGTTTTAGTTATTTCATAATATTTGTCTGGGGCTGCCATATTCTCAAGCAAATTGCTTATAATGGTAGTCCTTCTTCCGCAAATGACTTTATATTTGATGAATTACAATAATTTGACAATTTATCATTTCGTGTTTGTTTTTGAAAAATGATTGTTACATATACTTGCTATTTATGATTTATTGTCAAAAAGTACTTTTGTATTTTATTTTATATATGTTACCGAAAAATGTTGTACTTATATGACTGCAGAAGAAAATAAATCAAAATCAAAATCAAATATGACTCACACACACACACACACACACACACACACACACACACACAAACACAAATAATATGTAAATTAATATGGAAAGGGATTACACTAAATCATAATCATAATCATTAAGGAAATAAAAAGGGATAAAATGTACAATACCAACGTATAATTCACGTATAATTCACAGCGTTGCCAATATGCTCATTTCTCCCTAGGTCATTTGGAAAAGTGATTGGAAAAAAAACCCTCTAAAATGCATAACGCTTTATTGCAATATGCATCGACCTGCAACATTTTGGAAAATACTCATGGCTAACAATAATGATGATCTATAAATGCAATACAAAAAAAAGAAAGGTTATGAATGACTTAAGTGGAAGTCATAGGCATTTCTCCTGTGACCTTTTCTGACGTTTTCAAATCTTAAAGAAATGACATATTGTATTTGGTATGTTTTGAAATATATTTTGACGTCTGCGGCGATAGACATACATTACCATGTCTACACTTATTATATTCAGACCTCACACACACACACACACACACACACACACACACACACACACACACACACACACACACACACACACACACAATACGGTAAAGAGATGATGAAGTCGAAATGAATGACGCATTAATCAGGAAATAATGAAATTTATTTATTTATTTATTTATTTATTTATTGGCGTTGTTATGTTGGATGCTTTTCATATATATTTCATCATTACCTGATGAAGCCCTATGGGCGTAAATTCGAATTTTTTACTCTCTCACGGAATTCGTTATTCATTTCGACTTCATATATATATATATATATATATATATATATATATATATTTATATATATATGTGTGTGTGTGTATATATATATATATATATATATATTATAATATATATATTATATATATATACACACACACACATATATATATATATATATATATATATATATATATATATAATTGTGAGAAATGAAAATAAGAGAATAAATGTTGCGTAGCTTAAATCAAAGTTCCCCAGAGCTATCCTCCCTTTTTGAATTTTTGCAAAGGTTGAAAAAATGTCTCCGCAGGGAATCGAACCCGGGTCGTTGGCTTAGAACGCCAATGCCTTAACCACTAGACCACGGAGGCGGGCCAGTGATTTCGGCGACACCAGATTCAATTGACCGACAGATGGACAAATCTTCAACCTTATTAATTACTTCCTTTGTCGGGGGCAGGTGAGTTTTGAACAAAGACAAGCCGCATGCCTCAGCTGGATCCAAGCGAATGCTTTGAGATACATGTATCATCATCAACCTTTGCAAAAATTCAAAAAGGGAGGATAGCTCTGGGGAACTTTGATTTAAGCTACGCAACCATTATTCTCTTATTTTCATTTCTCGCAATTATAATTATTTCCACAAGAGTTGTCAAAGCTGTTGTATACAGTATTTCTTTACAATTATATATATATATGAGAAAATATGGAGATAGGGAGAGAAGGGAGAGGAATATGTAAATTTAACTAATTTTTGAAAATACAATTTTACATTTATACTTCAGACACGCTGAAAGTATTATTAAGCAGATATACATTTTAAAATAGAGAACACATATAGAGAGAGAGAGAGAGGAGAGAGAGGAGAGAGATCTAGAGAATGCGACAAATAGAAAGGGAGGAGACAAAAGGCGGAGCGACATAGACGCTTAGAAAAGTATCTTTAATTACATTGATTATATTTCACCTTGGATTCGACAAAGTGTTACTAGGTATTGGCAAAAATGACCTCAAATTCAGTCCATCCAACAATAAACAGATTTACGTATCCAAGGATAACCGAATACTTTTAACAGTGTATCAAAGTTACCTGACCTTTATGTTCAATGAAAACCCTCTGTATGCGGTCGCACACAAAATGTAATGGAGTTTTGAAATCCCTCTGCCTGTTTCTGTACAATTCGTCATAATATCTACATGGACTGCATTGTTAATATAATAGGGCTGAACGCTCGATCTACGAGGCACTACTATTGCCAGTCATGTTATGCTTTAATGATCGAATGATCTATTACATCATAGTGCCTATTTTTTTCTATACAAAATCAATTTACACTCCATACAGCATAGTGACCCATCATTGTGTTTGACAAAACAGTGTTGCATAATACTGCTACACATATACACATACTTGTGGATACTTTAAATTTTACCGTGAGTGCAGAATATTCTACTCTCTGTATCTGTACAGATACAAAATAAAATTAAGCTAGAGAGTTCTACAAGAATGAAATTGTAATATTTTCAATATTTTTTGGTGTGATTATTCTTTTTTACAACATATTTGTTCTTATTTTTATATAATTTGACATCTAACGAAAAGTTTGTGAACTGAAAGACACCGTATTGTTTTGGATAATGATTTCTCTTATACAAGTTAGAATAATTATATATTCATCAATCAGATATCAATCAGAAACAGTATATTGAAATCAAAAGAAAAGTAGAACATATCGCTCTGATTCAAATACACCGTAATATAAAATCAAAGCTTAAAATATTGGTTGTAAAATATATGTAGTGTGATGTATGACTTCACGTAAAACAATAAGAGTCATTTCACGTGAATAAACACTGTGATACACTTGTATCACATTCGCGTATAAATAATTCATAAGAATAATTTATTAAAATAACAGAAAAAGGATATGGATGATGACGTCTTTGTAGTGTTCTCGCGACAACTCATGATTACCAAAAATAATCATGAATTTTAGGCACTAACCACCAGGGTGAATTTGAGAATAATTAGCGTCCGAGTCTCCCGCGTCTATTTCCCAAACCACCTGTGTTGTATTCGCTTTACTTGTATGTATCA
The DNA here is from genome assembly GCA_025618425.1 of Heliocidaris tuberculata. Classification (NCBI taxonomy): domain Eukaryota; kingdom Metazoa; phylum Echinodermata; class Echinoidea; order Camarodonta; family Echinometridae; genus Heliocidaris; species Heliocidaris tuberculata. The sequence goes on from CM046851.1 coordinate 8,973,882, forward strand.
TTTTTTTTATAATCCTGAACTAGTGGACGTGTCTGTTCAAACTATCTGTGCACGAAACTATTGGATAAAGTTATCAGCTCAATTGGATTAAAGTACATTAGCAAGTTGTGACGTGCCCCTTTTCTTTCTTATAAACGTCAGACACTAACCAAGAACATGAAGAAAAAGAAAGAAATGATTTGGTGAGATGGATATAAAGGAGCGGGGGGGGGGGGGGGGTCCACTCGCTATTCGTAAGGACCGCTATTCATAGAAAAACGCTATTCATTAAACACACGTTATGAATAGCGGTCCTTATGAGTAGTTATGAATAGTGGTCCTTATGAACGGAAGTTCTTACGAATAGCGAGGTAATTTGTCTTCGGTTTGCTCGCTATGTAGAAGGACCGCTATTCATGCAAAACCGCTATTCATTTAGTCACGCGTTATGGATAGCGGTCCGTATGAATAAGTGGTCCTTATGACTAGCGAGGTTACCCCAGGAGCGGATGAGGCATTGGATGAATAATATCTTGATATATTGTTGATAGGTATGGACTAAGATATAGACGTTTATATTAACTTTTTCAATTCCAGCTCCCCTTAAATGTGCATATTTGAATATATCAAATTTTTTTTTACCCAAAAGGCCCACGAAAAAAATATGAGAACCCTTATTATATTATTACTCTTTTATGCTTTTCAGTAATTTTTTTTTTCCTTCACAATTGTGCCCCTTAAAAAAAAGCGAAACGAAACCGCTACTGCTTAAGGTACACATTTTAGCGTCTTGAAGTTCAGTATTGCACCCTTCTCATTCAAACCTCATTCAAAGTGAAACTTTGTACATACCTTAAAAGGCAGGTAAATCAGGGGGGGGGGGGGGTAAGAGTTCCTAAAATAGGAACAAATTTTAAAAGGGGCACAAGAAGGCAATTGGAATGGACACTTTGTACTTCGGATATGCCACATTGGCTTTAATCAGGGGGCACAGGACGGTGTTCCCCCTTCCTAAATCTGCCACTTTTTAAAGATTAAAAATTACAGCCACTTCTAGGTTTGCTGCTATTGTACCGTTCAGGGAGCAAATTTTAACCTTATGGATAGAAACCGCCACTAATAAATGCCATCGGGTCGTTTTCCTTGGTCTATAGTATAGCTCAGGAACATCGTGTGACTGCATGTGTTTTAAACGTTTTCTGGCTGGCTTGAAGTTTATGTCTTTATCAAATTAATTTGAGGCAGTTGATTTATTTTCACATCACAACACACGCTAGGCACTTAAAGGTAATTGACTGAAGAAGAAGGAAACGGAAATATAGGGAAGAATGAAGGCGGTAAAAGGGAGTACTGAGAAGGAGAGATAGATAGGGAGAAAGAAAGAAAGAGAGAGAGAGAGGGAAAACCTGGGAAATCACGTTAACAACTTAAGGCATGACTACTTTCAAAACATAGACAGGGGCGTTGCCAGAAAATTTTGAATGGGGTTGTCGGATCTAATTCGCGATATAGTAAAGGAACATGATAAACACCAACATCCATGGACATCTTATACTTCCACGCATTATAGTAATTATGTTTTGTGAATGTTTCATCGGGACTTAACCTTTGAATTGATTGTTAATCATTGTTGACCCGATAAGATTTTCCCCTAAGAGTTGTAAACTCAAGAATCAATGAAATCTTTCATTTGTCGAGTGACTTACAAACTTCAGGTCGAAACCTTATTTACAATTACGTTTTCATCTTTTCGGAAACTCTATAGGCTTCCAATCTTTTTCTTTTTTTTTCTGTCACATTTACCAGGCATCTGCATATGGTTATTATTAGGCAACATCTCTAATGTAACAAATGACGGGAATTGAAGATGTAGTTAATAGATCCTTTATGCATGAAGTCGCTAAAATATCGTGACAAGTCATATATAGTGACACTGTTGATGTAACTAAAAACCGCAATGTTTTAAGTGAATCTGAAGGCCTCACATTTTCTTGTTTCGTAGGCGTCTGCAAATGGTTACAGCTGTATAGCCAAGTAACATCTGAAATGTAGCAACTGGTGGAAATTTAAGATGTAGTTAAAAGATCCGTTATGCATGAAGTTGCTGAAATGTCGTGACAAGTCTTTGTGACACTGTTGATGTAGCTAGAAACCGTAATGTTTTAAGTGAATCTTAAGGCTTCATATTGCAGTGGTTTTCTGTAACTTGTCGTAGGCGTCTACAAATAGTTACAACTGTATATAGCTAATTAACGTCTGAAATGTAGCAACTGATGGAAATTTAAGATGAAATTAAAAGACTCCCATGCGTGAAGTTGTTCAGGTAACATGACAAGCCTGAAGCCCTTGTGACAGTTGATGTAACTAAAAACCGCAGCTTTTTGAGCGACACATTAGCATGTAACATCGGCCTGTTGCCAGTGCGCGAATTCGCGTGGGGGATAACGGATAATTGCTTTTCTTAGAGTAGTGCACTTTTAAAAAAATGCATGCAACAAGGAACGAATCATTGAGCGATGAAAAACGAACAAAACCAAATGGCAATTGACATTATTTTTTTGGCCATAACGACATACTAATATTTTCCTATCAACGTCATATTTTAGTTCGGTGAGCGGTCGAAACGGGAAACGATGTTCATGGAAAAAAATAGTTGTAAATTCATACATACTCAAACAGCCTTCAATTTATTGATAACAGTCAATATTTCAATTTACTTAGAAAGTGCATTATAGAATGATTTTTTGAAGAAAATCGAACCATTTGCACACAAGCATGCGGGTTTTTTTTTCAGTAGTTGAAACAAAGTGCACGCCTTGTAGGAAAACCCCCAAAAGCCTTTTGTATTTCTAAGGTAACTTCGGAGCCAACGTTGATTTGACCAACAAGAAACCCCACATCTGTTTTGGAACTAATTTTTTTACAAACCATGGTAACTGTTAAGAAGGCTTAATGTCCATGTCTATGGCATGCATTTTTTAAAAATCATAAAGAATATATAATATTCGTCTTGCATCAACTTAATCGCAAAATAACTTGAACTGATGATTGACGTCACCTTGTTATACTTCTCAGAAAACAACGTGACTTTCCATAATCGCTTCAGATGAGAAATCCTTTAAGCAACAACCAAATCTTTCTCCTTAACACCTATTTACAATGTCATAGTCATACTAAATTCGTGACGCATGTATTTTCTTATCATATAGTTAAATGCATAAAGACCAACAACAAGAAAGCTGCCCACACGTACGGTACAAGGGTTGAAATAAATTACGGTGCGGTAATCTTTGTGTCGTGTTTCTTTCTTCTTCTCTTTTCATTAAAAATCAAATATTATCATCTTGTTGATATGGTCACCCTTGTAAATATGAAACAGACCACATGCTTGCTTAGTTCGTGTTTCTTTTAAAAATAATTTTGATAGAACATGTCTATTTCCTTTTCCTGTGAGTAGATACAAGGTGGACCTATATTGAAACAAGTGGCAAGTAGCTAGGAGCATAGAACATGTAGAATGAAAGAATACAAAACATATCCTTTACGAATTAATATACTTTCTTTTTGCTCTATTGTAGGTCTATCGATGCAAAATTAGCCTTATGATTTAATATTCATTGATTTTTTTTTATTATTAGAAGCTTTGGCCTTGTCTGTAAAAGAAATGAAGAAATATTCAAATTAAGTATAAAGGAATTATAGATGGGATCCATGAGCAAAATTGTAATTAAATCAAGCTCTTTCACTCGGTTCTTGTCTATTCCACACCTGCAGTGATTTTTGGATGTAACGTATTAATTTTCCTCCTCTAAAGTCAGCATTATGATTGTGCTAATGAGTGATTTTCTCGACCATTGACATGCTCTGAATAGATAGTTAATTAGTATTCTTCTTTTCTTGTTGAAATAAGGAATATGTATCGGAGAGAGAAAAGAGGGAGAGGGAAGAGAAAGAGAGGAAGGAGAGGGTGCGGAGTGAGTGAGAAAGAGAGAGGGAGAGAGAGAGAGAGAGAGAGGAAAGAGTAAGAAGAGGGTGAGGGAGAGAAAACAGAACAAAGAAAGAGAGTGAGAATAAGAGAGGAAGAAAGAAAAATAGGGAGAGACTGCGGGAGAGAGAGAGAGAGAGACTGCGGGAGAGAGAGAGAGAGAGAGAGAGGAAAAGAGAGCAATCCAGGTACCATTAGAATCAGGTTGTTTTAATCAGTGTGGAACTAATTTCCGTTCATTGTCCTTCCGCAGCTACAAGGATGTTAGTTTGATGTTGACTCTGGCAAAGGAAATAGACCAGCCACACTTGTTGCTTCAGCAGACGAAAATCGATACACCTTTCCACCATCATCACTGAGCACGCCGTATCGTTATCATCGTTAATCAATATCACCCCTTTAAAACACGTTATCATTTCTATTTAAAGGTCATGTAAAGTTTTGGTAAGCCCTCAAAAACTGTTCGTCAGATTTCTTCAGTTTTTGTTGATAAATAGCAAGATACTAGCAATACTAAGACACTGTGAATTTTTCGCCTCCTAAAGTTTGATATTAAACAAATAAGAGGCAAAAACTAATTTATGTGCCGGGACAGGCACGTAAAATCCCAACAAAGGCAGCATGTGCTATACACCGTACACACACGTGTAAAACCAATGATGAGTAGCTACACACAGTGCACACACGCTGTCTCTTTGCGAAGCCCCAAGATTGCTGTGCGGGGAGCCGTCGGGGTGGAAGGGTCCTAGCATAATGGCAGTGATCAAGCATTCTTTACAGATATTTACACTGAAATTCACCAGAAATCATAGATGGAATACCAAATGATCTCTTACAGACATCTTTTGATACAGGGAACAACATGAACAACATGAGACTATATTTAACATGTTTCTTTCCAATTTCCTTTTTGCTACCAATACTCTACATGAGCTTTAATGCTAGTAATAGATTTGTTGTGAATGGATTAGACAAACTCGAAACTTATGTACTGCAGAAGACCAGACGACACACACAAAAATCGACTTTCGATCATGTCGATCACCGTCATTGGGCATGTTGTATCACTGCATGATCAAAATTCCCGATTTAGACGTGTAATCAACCTTTTTCCATGACTGTTGTGTGAATTGAATCAGGACGGTTGATGTTCGTTAGGATGTTCAAGGGGTCTCGAAAAACCAACAGTTTTGTGATTCAAAACAAACTCTTTGGATTATGTTCTATACTGCCATTATGGGGTATCACGCAATAATGAAACTTTAAGAAAATCTATACCAAAAACATTAAACAAAGCTCTGCACCCTGAAATGTCCCATCTAGAAGAACAATTGCACTATATTGAGCTCGAGAGTGCATTTCTTGCACTTCTGCAGTCTTACAAACATGCACTATGTACGATATGAATTTAAACAAGTCAATTTGAAGTAAATGTATAATGTAGGATACAAATGGGTTAAAATGGCAACCTATTTATATCACACCGCTCGCGGTGCTGCCTTTGAAATAATGTAAGGGTTAAAAATCGCTTTTATTCTCAGTGTGTAGCTGTGTATATCACTTTTAATATAGCTCTAATTGAACTGGGCATGGACCTGCACTCCTAGGATGTCACGTTTCACACAACTGCACCTTACCGTAAAATTCTGTGAAAAACGTGCCCTTGTCCTTTTGCATCCGTTTTGGCAATTTTATGCCGAATGGCGGGAAGTTGTTGGTGTTGTTGTTTTTTTGGCTGGTAGGGTGGATAGGTTCTCTCTCTCAAAATTACAGTTCCAAAGGATAATGATATTGGCAGCTGTAAGTAGATGTCCCGTGGAATATTATATTCAACGTTCCTTTTGCCGTATTAACCCGGATACATTTCGTGCACTTTAATCGTAGTAACCAAAGATCGTGTATACGATTTAACACGACTACGCTAGTAATATGCTGTAAGCATTGTTCGAAGCTAAGGATGTATAGTATTCTTTGAAATTTGAACTTAACTCGTAGCACATCGTGAGAAAATACCCTATGTAAAAGATTTTATAGTGACCCTGGTGACTACGATCTTATTACGCAATACTCGTGTTGAGCATCGTAAAACAAAATACACGGCATTAGAACGAAATATGAAAACAATGGGTAGAAAAGCCCCTTTCAAAACACCCCTCCCATAGCTCTTTATTTTCATGGTTTACCCCAGGTAATTCCCGTCACCTTATGACGTCCACGATCAGCTCACTAATTCTAATTATGTTGAAGACATTAAGGGCTTTCCTACATGACAAAAACCCGATGATTTGAAAACGGTGTGATAGATTGCACCTAGGTTAATAGCGATGAAGTTTCTGGCCCATTAATGCCAATCTATAAAGGGGAACATCCATATATAGTTACGTTGAGAGTGACTGGCGGTTATGATGGGGGATTATATTACGTTATTTACACGATCTTTTTGTAGAAAGTATGATCGTACGTGATGACACTATAAACGATATAATATAAGTTAAACGGGTAATTTGATAGTTTCGATAAAATTGCATAGGCCTCCTGGGATGACACTGGTCAGATAAATTGATAAAACTATAACTTTTATTTTACTTGCTGATGAGTACAATTTTCTAGCTTTCTACGCCTAAGATAACAACAGTTATATCTATTCACATAATTATACCTCCTCCGTCAACACATTTTCAAGATGAGATGAAATATATATTCAACTGGATGGTATTAATTATTCTCCAATAAAATGGATGAGTATTACGAAAAGAATACTTTCTTTTTACCAATTTCAGAAATAGTGTGTTTCTATATATAAAGAAAATTCAAAGTATACCAGTACCTTGTAGCGGATTACATAAGTGTGCATGTATGAAGATGCACAAAACTATTGTGTAATACGAAATTGATTTTTTTTTTTATGAAGGTAGTTTGCCACCTTTAGACGCTACCTTATTTGTATTACGTCATCTCTAATGATGAATATATAATTCTTTACGGAAATATAGCGAGCTTACATCCCCAAATGTGCGAGATGTCTCTCCAAGGTACAGAGCGTCTCAAAAACAAAACAAAAAACAAAAAAATGACACCATCGGAATATGTAAATTTCTGAGCCTTTACACGACTCTCACCTTTGCTGATATCATCCAGAATACAAATTCTTGTCAAGTCTGAATTTTGCACCCTTTTACACAGTAACTTTTTCTCACTCAAACATGAAATATTGTCAGTTTTGGTGTTATTTGATAGAAGAGACCCTAAACTGTGCAGAGGTATGAACATTTCCCGAAAATATCATGAAATAGTTATTTTTCGAGACTTTTCCAACTGTAAACTTTTTTTTTTGAGTCGCACTATAGACAGGTTGGAGTTTCTGTAATTTGAGAACGTCGTGAAGCTAGCCACAGGTGAAAATGGAAGCTAATGGGAGCACTAATCAGCCGCTCGGTATCGTTTCAAGGGTTAGAAAAGGAGAGATGGAGAGAGGGATGGACGGATGGATGGCGGGAGAGTGGGACGGAAAGAGGGGGATAGAACGGAGGGAGGGAAGATTGAAGGAGGATGGTGGAGTGAAGAGAGAGGAATGAAGGGGGATGGGTGGGTGGGGGAGTGGGGGAGATGTATCAATGGATGAAAGGATGGAGGGATGGATAAATAGATGGCGCGATAAAGGGAAGGATCGAAGAATGGAGGAGTCAATGGATTTGAGAGGTATATCGGGATCAAAGGAAAGGAGGATGGAGAAAGGAGGAGAAAACGAGGGAGAGGGGGGGAATAGAGAGAGCATTAGGAGGGAATTTGTGAGAAAGGGAGGAGAATAGAGAAAGACTGTGAGAAAGGAAAATAAAGAGAGAGAGAGAGAAATTTAAAGAAATGGAGATAGAATGTTCAAGATGTAATGATGTAAAAGATTATATTTAGTTTGATTAAATACTTTGAAGAAGAGAAATTATCATAATTGAAAATATTGTTATGTTTCTTCTTCTTCTCAAGCACCATCGTACTAATCCTTTGTTTGTTTGTTAATCTTTCAGTCCCATCAATCAAGCATTAGTATGCATGTATGCATTAGTAGGCCTATGCATGTCCATGCATACTATATGCGAATACTCGAATTTGAGCTAGTTAAATGTCACGGACTCGCTTATCCAACTGAGGAGAAAGGACATGAATATGGTTTATTTGAAATTCATGATGTTCATTAAATAGCTCTATTGTAGTCTGAGGTTTCAATATTGAAGAAACCTTGTGTGCTGTCCATTTAAACAAAGCTCGTGTTTCTTTGATGTATATGACGAGGCCCTGAAACTTGTGTTCAGTCTTTTAAAAATTAATACGGAAAGAAATAGACGAATATACCTGTGCATGTATACGGAGAGAGACAAAATAAGAGAGACGAGCCAGAGAGAGTGGAAAGAATACAAAGAGTGAGTGAGAGAGAAAGACATAGAAAGAAGGGGGAATAAAGGGAGA
>CM046851.1:8982806-8995306 GCA_025618425.1 Heliocidaris tuberculata
CCCACTTTAAAAATCCTGGTGCCGCCACTGTTGATGGGTATTTGTCTCATACTCCTAGAAATTAATATATTTGATTATAGATAGAGATACAGATTCCATTATCGTTATAGGACCGGAAATATAGCTTCTTTTAAAGAAGAAGAAGAATACAGAAAAACTAGAATAGATCGTCAGTAAGACCTGTCAACGTCTTTAATATGAAACTATTCTGACAACTTCATTCTTGATTAAAAATACCAGTGTTTGAAATCTAGGGCATCTTCGACAAACAAACAAAAATCATCTATCAAAACCAATTCAATAATGAAACATATTCCATTAGTACAGTAAGAAAAATAGTACAAAGTATATGCGCATCTTTGTCGTAGAGAATAAATTGATGAACGTATGACAGATTAAAATATAGATTATGGAACATCTGAAGAGAGCCCTTAAATCTTTTTTTTTTTGGGGGGGGGACATTACAATGAGTTGCCAATTTTGTGTATGCAAATGCTTGTTTTAATTGTTCTGTTTGTATTTCATCCAGTAATAAACTTAAAATAGCTCACATATGAAACATTTATAAAACATCTCTCAACTTCTCCGTGCATATTTTTCTGTAAGCTATCATGAAGAAAACAAATCTAGTGGTTTGTGATTCTCAAAACATTGTACAGCTGCCAGTTCAGCCAGACCAACTCAAATCTCCTAGGTCTGAAAGCAGGAAACCATTTTAGAATGGCATGTGGTCAGTCGAGCGGTTGACGCTCACTGGAATAGTGGACGAACGCAAACTGTATATAAATGATTAGGGGGGAAAATGATCACTACGAAACAAGAGTTGCTTTTTGGTTGCATACGTGACATGTTTAGATTGTTACGTGTCAGGCAGGTAGCTGACATCTTCTTCTTTTTTGAATAGGAAAGGGAACTGAGAAGGTAAGGGGACCCCAAAATATCGGAAATTTTCTCGAAGACTCGTGAGAGAGAGGGGCCGCCGATCGAGAGTGACCATTGACGTTTGGTGACGTCATGGATTTAAAGAAGGCATGTAAAAACGAGGCTTATATGAGGTTGATCAAAACCTTACCCTCCTTCTTTCGTACGTCTCAAATGTTCTCCATGTTTCTGATTGAGAATGGGCCGTCCAAGAAACATTGTGAACAAGAGACAATGCCTCGCAATCTAAACATCAAAGCGGATGCCACTGCACATCATGACATTTTCATAGGGAGGGCAAGTTTTGTTGTATTGATCTTATCTCATTTGATATTATTTACTTCATGTTTGAATGAAAAGGTTTCAAAAGGTTGTTGTGCTTTTAAGTAAGCAACCAGGGGACCAATGGCTTAAAGTCCTCTCAGGATTAATGCCCTACCAAAGAACACTAGCGCATCCACTTGGTTGTCTAACCCAGGTCCTCCCATTTACGAGACCACTGCTCTACCACTGAGCCATCGCGCCTCTTCATGTATGTACATTATAGCATGTATCTATAAATCCTTTGGTTTTTATAGACATAATGCATGTATACGATATTATACCGTATACTTCACTTTTGGTTTACTTGGGGGGAAAAAAATCACTTTCTCCTTTCTAAGCGGAAACTACATTAAATATTTTATCGCGGTCGCAGAATCGATCCCCCCTCAACCAAAGTGTCAATGTCACACGCTAGTTTTCCAACCCTCCCAATCGATCTATACCCTTGGTATTATTGATTTCTTGTCCGTGTCACTTTGAATCGCGTAGCTACAGGGGGCGGGGTCCAGTTCCCCCGCATTAATGGTAAAATGGGAATAAAAGAGAAGGGGGAAGAAGAAGAAAAATAAGAAGGAGAAGAAGGAGGAGGAGGAGGAGAGAGAAAGAAAGAAAGACATAGGGGAAGGCAACATGAAACGAAGATGATACGACCTCTCCAACACCCCTTCACTCGATCGCCTTGTTCTCCCGCATTTCATCCATCTAGTAAGACCGGTACCCCCTATCTACCCCCTCCTATCAACAGCTAGACCCACGTTATGCCACTTTTATAGGCGCCTACTTTCTCTCACGTCCTCTAGTGAGCTTTGAATATGTAGAAGCTATATACAAATTTACATTTTTTCTAAATTTCTCAAATATGATTTTTGAACGGAAGGCCTGTCAATCCATTCAATTTAACATATTGCATTAAATAGAGGGTGTAATGGTAAAGCATGGTTAAAATTTGAACGATATGCTGCAATAAATTCAGCGAGCTGCCGCAAAAGGGAGAAAAATTGTGCCGCTATATACATAATATAGGAGACTCTAAGGAATCAGATAATATCACGTCGCAAAGCAATGTTGAAAAATAGAATCTGTGTTGCAAGGAAAGGTTTGCCGCTTGAAGCAAACGCACAAAATTCTAAACATGCCCTTTATTCTTTATTCGTACAGTGGATAAATAATCGGACAGTGCCCTGCTTTTAAAGTACCCTTTCCATGGAAACCTCAAAAACCATACTGCATTCGTAAAAACGAGATTGCATGGCGTGCTCTTTAGCTGTCACAATCCATAAAATGTCATCGCGCTTTCAACCGGGCGTCACTGATGTTTTATATGATTCCAAATGCTTGGAATATTGATATAGAGATTTAGGGAAATAAAGGGAGTATGTGGGCGTGTGAATGGGGGTGCATGGCGGGATGAAGAGAAATGAAGGGGAAAAGGAGTGATTGGGGAAAAAGAGAAGAGAGTGAGAAAATCGATAGAGAGAGAGAGAGAGAGAGAGAGAAGGGATACAGAGAAGAGAGGGGAGGAGAAAGATAGGGACAGCGAGAGGGGGCTAGAGAATAGAGAGGAAAAATGAGGTTTGACGAGAGAGAGAGAGAGAGGGGGGGGGGGGGGGAGAGAGAGAATAAGTGCCACTTTGTCGTGTTCCTCTCTACATGCTCTAGCGCCGCCTATAGACTAATATACTGTACATTTAGGAAACTTTTCCTCTAATGTTCAGCGCACTTTGACTCCTTAACAATTTACCTTCCATCTTACGTGTATCATATTCTATATTCAACTTAGCTTGCTCAATCTATCGGTTTATTATTTGTTTTTGTTAATATAGCAACGACTATCATATACCAAGGAATGTAAATAGAAATAGTCTACTGCAACCCATCTAATTACCATTAAGAGTACACCTTTCACTCACCTGCTCACCATGCGAATTGTGGTCACAGAGCAGAGTCGAGGAGAGAATGTCATTTGCTTAAAATGTGTTTTACTCTGTTAGAGAGGTGCAAAGGTATAAAGTTAAGAGGCTTGTTTAGCACAAAACAATGTTATGATTTATCAGAGAGAGAGAGAGAGAGAGATAGAAAGAGATAGAGAGATAAGGGCAAAGATGGAGAGTGAGGGACTGAGGAAGCTGAGAGAGAAAGAGACAGACAGAGAGAGAAAGAGACAGAGAGAGGAGAGAGAGAAAGAGAGACAGAGAGATAGATAGAGAAGGAGAGAGAGAGAGAGAGAGAGAGAGAAGAGGGAGAGAAGGGAGAGACATTACCGTATGTGATTGTGACCGGCTTATAAAGAGTAGCGTATAAAGAGAGGCAAAATTTTTTTAAAAGACAACAAATAAAAATTGAGAGAAGAGGACAGAAAGAATGCCTCATGCTTCTATTACTGTGAACGATAAAGACAAGGTTTGGATATCTGAATGTTATGAAAACACGGATTGAAAAGATAAAATGTGAATGCGATCACTTTGGTTGACGTCATCTGAAAAAAGTCGAAAAAGCTGTAGTAGTTTCACATCTTCAAAAGATTGGCATGTTCCTACCGGCAGGTGGCGTAATACCACATTGAGTTGTAATTTTTTTTTAAAATCCTGATGAAGAAAGCTCTGTAGGAAAGGGTTTCTACAGAAATAGAGCCGATTGGAACGTTCTCATTTTATCGATGTAATGTAAAGTCCGTCATGCAACATTTTCGTATTGTTCCATCAAATTAATCTACGGATAGAAGCCCTCAAAAGATTGACAAGAGAAAGCGAAATGGAGATAGATAGATAGATAGATAGAGAGAGAGAGAGAGAGAGAGAGAGAGAGAGAGAGAGAGAGAGAGAGAGAGCGATTGGGGGCGACATACAGAAACGGAGCGGGATATATAAATATATACTGCATAGATATAAATATGTAGATATAGACAGAGACACACAAAGAGAGAGAGAGATAGAGAGAAAGAGAGAAGGAAATAGGTAGATAGACAGAGGCAGAGAGAAAGAAAGAGAGAGAGAGAGAGTGTGTGTGTGTTTTAGAGAACAGTGATATATAATGAATAGAGAGAGATATATATAGGCAGAGATAGATGGAAACAGACACAAACAGACAAGAGTAAAAGACAGAGAGAGAGAGAGAGAAAGAGATTTACTCATTTAAAGCCAAAGTTAAAACGATGTTACTATCTGAGTACACAAGGTAAAATCTCTGTGTCAACTCTTCATCATCATCATCATCATCATCATCATCATCACTATCATCATTTCATCATCAACATCATCATCATCATCAATATGCTTTTATCTTAGGATTTCAGTTATTTGTCCATTCTGCTTATTTAAACATGTTTTAGCTATTTCATAATATTTGTCCGGGGCTGCCATATTCTCAAGCAAATTGCTTATAATGGTAGTCCTTCTTCCGCAAATGACTTTAGATTTGATGAATTACAATAATTTGACAATTCATCATTTCGTGTTTGTTCTTGAAAAATGATTGTCACATATACTTGTTATTCATGATTTATTGTCAAAAAGTACTTTTGTATTTTATTTTATATATGTTACCGAAAAATGTTGTACTTATATGAATGTAGAAGAAAATAAATCAAATCAAATCAAATCAAATCAAAGATTGGGGGAAACATACAGAAACAGCGAGCGGGAGACAGAGAGAGTCAGGCGGAAAGAGAAAGTGCGATGAATACATGTACTACATAGACAGATAGACCGTCGGACAGACATGCATATATATACACAAAAGAGAGACATAAAGGGATTGAAGGACACTCCGAATGAAAGTTATTATAAAGCAAAACATGATTACCGTATACCCTTGTAATATGTATTCCCCAAGCGCTTCATTATGACTCGATAATGTATTACAACCAATTCAATTCAATTCAATTCAAATCAAGGTTTATTAGAACATATCTTTGCAGCCGGATGGCTGAATTGTGATAGTTTTACAGATAAAAAACATGCAAAATTACAATATATGAATTTACAATTTCATTGAATATACGGTAGTTTGGCACACACACACACACACACACACACACACACACACACAAAAAAAGACTGAACACAAATATGTTAACCTACAATTCTGAATGAATATGCTTCTGTAGTTTCATTTAATTGAAAACTCCTGCTAAAATATCTACAACAGATCTTAATTGGTATAAGGGCCCTGTTTCATAAAACTTGTCATCAATGACAAGTTGTAATAACTGTTATAAGCTACTGAAATCCTTGCATCTGATTGGCAGAGAGCAAATCTGTTGGTAAAAATCACCGACAAGACACTGGATGAAACGCCCCCCCCCCCCCCTCCAGATCTCCGAATAATACCATGGTTATTATACTAAATGCCTCTCATTTCATGGCCATAATATCTAGTGATGTATGACCTTAGCCAAATACACAGGTCAATATAATTTCAATTAATCATGGGTGATGAAACTATTTTAAAATTTCAGTTCAATTCAGTTCAATTCAGTTCGTTTATTCATCAAATTTGCCACATAAAAACAGAGTGTAAAATCGAATTAACGCTGTCATATCATTATTAATGTACGTAGAATGTTAAGTTAATTTTCAAGACTTAAAATAGAATGAGAGGACTTGAGTGGCTTTGTATTTTTAAGTTCCTTTGGTGTTTTCTTTTCTTCAAAAGGCGGATGCAAATAGTAAAAGGAATTATTTTAGAAGAAGAGGACACATAATATTTCATCATATAATCAAATAGAATGTTGAAAATAATAGGTAGAAAGCTCGGAAAAGGAACACATTTTCGCCAAGGGGTGGGACAGGTTTTTTATTAACCCCCCCCCCCAAAAAAACAAAAACTATTATGAACTGAAAGCACGAGCCTTTTGAACTAAATTAATCCATCAAAATTATTAATCTTTGAATTATTTAGTATGAATATAATACTGCGCACACTCAATGACTATCACCCAAGACCTTTCAGCATATCAAAAGTTGCCATATACCATGATGGTAATACGATTATACAATGCATTGACAGCTCCCGGTGATAAATGCATTATTCTCAGCTTGCAGCAATGAAATATTATCCATTAGATTAATAAGAAACCTATATTTTGCACTCAGCTGATTACAATATGGTTTCATTAAGCGTAAACGGATTAATATTTTTTTTAAAGAGCAGCGCTAGAAATGGAACAGAGTCTTGTTCCGAAGTGATAAAAGAAGATAATAAATACTAATATTGGTCTATTTACCCTGAGTAGTCTCATTTGTATTAATTCTGCTCTTCCTGCAGGGGCGTCGCTAGAGGGGTTGTGAGGGTGTCAACCCCCCCCCCCTCAAAATTGCTGTCGGTAAATGCGCCACCTCTGTCGGCAAAAAACAAAAAAAACAAAAAAAAACAAACAAAAAACGGGAAAAAGGGAGAGGGAAGAGGAAAGATTAAAGGAAAAGGAGACAATAGAAAGGAGAAGAAAAAAAAAAAAAAAGGGAAAGGAAAGGAAAACAAAAACAGAAAGAAAAGAAGGAAAGGAAAAGGAGGGGACAGAAAAAGAAGAAAAAACTGGCCATTTTGTTTTTGTTCGCAAAAACACTGGAATGTTAATATTTGGGCAAAAGGCGTCCCCCTTCGGCAATTGGCTGCAGCCCTCCCCCCCCCCCCCCCCCGAGGATTGTCAAAGTTCCGATATTCATATTCGGGTAGCGAGGTGCTAGAATATATGGGAAGCGAGGTTCCCAGATAATTAAGTAATTTCTGTACATTTTCACCATGAAAAGTTTTAAAAATTTGCTCGCTCGCTTCGCAAAAATTTAGAAACTGAAAAGTTGATATTTCGGGCGAAAGGCGTCAGCCCCCCTTGCGAAAATGGGCCCGTACATGATCAAGATCTCTACATCTGCGATTTTCTTTTATTAATATTTGGGGGGGGGGGGGAGGTTAGGGTGCAGCATTATTGTCGGCAAGTTTGGGTGTCACACGCTAAGACATTGTCGACAAATTTGGTTGTCACCCCCCCCCCCCCCCCCATTCAAAATGTTCTAGCGACGCCCCTGCCTTCCGGTGGGTCATACAACTATTATCCCTGCACTTCCAGATACCAATTTAATACACATGATTCGAGAGGGACGAAAACATTGGAAAAACACCTTGTCTAAAGATGTAAGCTCAGAGCAAGGATCGAACCCAGAACCTCTCTCGGATGAGAGTCGAGAGCCTTCACCAATATACCACTGTGTTCCCAGAAAGGAAAATGTGTGGATGGAGGAGTTTAATAAAAAGGGAAATAAATCTTTTATCCATCAGTAGATTTGTGATTTGTTCCTCATGAGGATTATGATGTATTTACATGTTTCACTTCAAATCTACCTTCATACCGTCTGCTGAAAATGAGTGAGACGAGATTCGGAATGCTGCCCTCTATCTATGAATGAAACTTTGTAACAAAACGAAAAGCAGGCGGTTTTTTTTTTCCATAGATAGTGCACGCTACCTCACTTATCAAAATGTTCCTACTTCGTTTCTGAATTTCCGGTAAGAGGAAGAGGTGGATTTCTTAAAGGGATTGTTCTTTTCCAGGTCATATTTTTAAAGATTTAGGAAGGGTCTTATGATATCAGAAAGTACAACGGAATAGAAGCCAAAAAATAGATTGAGTAAAAATGGTAAAACGATATTTTTTAAAAGTCTTTGTGATTTTTTTTTTGGATAATGCGAAAAAACCCATTTAGTTTGAAGATATTGTCACATGTCACATGACATACAATGAAATTAGGAAAACCTACTAACGCGTGATATAATTGTAAAAAAGAAAAATGTCGAACGTTGTTATGTACTGCGTTGCTTGGTACAAAACAAATCGTGAACCAATTTACTAAAGAAAAAGAAATTGGCTATTATCACACAATGGCTATTATATGATTATACTGACAATGGCTATATTTTATTTCCCGCTATGAACTAATGAACATTTTGGCAGTATATACGACATTGATTAATATACATGAGAACGTCCACGTCGAACGTGTACGGGAGTAATTAGTCGCTAAGCAACACACAAATAAGTTCCCGCGCGAACAAATTATATGGAGACCATAAAAAGATCTTGAAACTTTGTAATGATGTCTGCGTACACTTGTGTTAATGATATTATGATTACAAGTGTTTGCGATAATGTTGTTTGTCTTCATATCATAACCTCCGGCAATAAAACAGAATAATAGGATGTCTGACATTTTACATAGCGGCTGAAAAGTTCAACGAGAGATAATTACCTGGATGAAGAAGCTGAAAGCGAACTGAAATGATTAATGAACAATTATTCGACATGAGCCTGCATTCGTCATACAAGACCATCAAGCGATAAAATGCAGTTCATAGCATTGTAAATTTTGCGGGTTTTTTTTGTTGGTTTCCTGCGCTCTTATGTACTAAGACTTGAGCTATGCAGTCGTGTTTTCCTCGTGATAATATGTTCCATTCCCTTCTCTTCGTTTTATTTTCTTATTCTCTCTTCTCTTTATTTCTCCTCTTCATTTCGTTCCTATTTATTTTAAAGACCCTCTTGTGACGTCACTGTGTACAAGTGCAAGTAGACAACGTTTCGATATATAGGGTACGTCGCAAGTAAAGTTGTCATTCCCTTTCCCTTTCACCGTTAAGAATCAATTTTAAAGTAGCTTCCGAGTTATTTCTTTCTCTTTTTTTTGGGGGGGGGGTGTTATAAATGAAAATATCAACGTTTGTGTTTTCTATTTTTTTTATTTTTTTATTTATTTATTTATTTTTTTATTTATTTATTTATTTGTTGTTGTTGTTGTTGTTTTTTTTTTCGGGGGGGGGGGTAAATCTGTGTTCCTTTAAATCCATGATCACGCTTAACAACACACGGAAGTACTGACAGTCATGAATTCGATTGATGACTTTTTTTACAAGTGAAAATCTTTATGAACACATCATAGTCATATTGTAAAGCTCCCTGAATTACAGATCTTGAAATGTGAAGTGTACGCTTGAAATGTCATATTTTCTCATATTCGCTTCCTGTACCGTGAGAGTACTGCCAAAAAATCGACCGGAACATAATATTGATTTATGTCCATGCTGGTTTTGTTGAGGCAAATTGAAAGGGAAAGGACATCGTGGAATTTCTTTTGGCTGAAGTTTGGCACTGGGAAGAAAGACACTGACAAAACAAGGAAAGATCAAGATAAAAGAGAAGTCATGAATCAATAAATTTGCGAAGAAACTTCACTTGTTTTGAAGTTCAAATCAAATTGGATTATTATGACGTAAACGGCAACCTCATCCCTTTACCCTCTCTCTCCATCCCCCTCCCTCTCTCCCCTCTCTCTCTTCCTCTTCTGCTGTATCTGTAATGTTTGTAAATTTAATCTTGATTCGATGGCTCAATTTCTTGATATTAGCAGCATTTGATTAATTTATTTTAGTAATTCTTGATATCTAAAAATAAATATATCACTATTATTATCATGAATTGATTCTGCAAATTAATTTTACAAAGAGAGTGCTGAAAGAATTGAGATGTAAACTTTGCCATTAATATTTAATTCAAAAGTAGTCCTTTTCCAAACGGAATTATTGGTGAACATTTTCAACGCAACAAAAGAAGACTGAGACAAGCATTAGGAGAATGTTGCAAGAATATTTTGACAATTTCACACAATAATTTATCAATTTTGCCTGAATGTCCAGTATGTCTTTATTCCAACTTTTTAAAATTGTTTGAAGCACTATGTAGTCATACGAAAAAATAAGAAAATGATAGGTTCCGAAACATATAGGAAACCCTCGAATATAATTGTATGCAGCTATTAAATCCATTTTCTTAGAACAGCGTTTAAAATTAATTTAACAAAACGATTAACACTTATCATTATTTTCTTCTTTCGATAAATATTGTCTTTTTCGCTTAACTTGAAATGATTATTCCATATTCCTGGAATGACGACCTTGACTCTCTTGTCTTTTTGGAGGGATAAATTATCATTTATTCTTTTGATGAATATTTTCTTTTTCGCTTAACTTCAAACTTGAAATGGCTATTTAATATTCCTGGAATGACAACCTTGACTCTCTTGTCTTTTTGGAGGGATAAATTGAAATCACTGCAAACGTGAGATTATGCCAGAAGGGAAATCATAAAGGATATGCCCTTTCCGCGTTTATGGTCAATTGCTGTGCTTTAATGGTTGGATATGTCAATAAAATTAATCATCTTTAACCTCCTTTTACCTTCTTTTCTTTCCAGGTAGATCTGCAATAAACCAGCGACTGGATTGTTTGCGATAGGAAAGTTGGCCATTGAGAGAGTCCGAAGTCCCTTCTAGAGAGTGCAGTCTTCAACAGATAGGAGAAGGGCCATTTACGGCGAGCTTATGAAACAAGTGACAAATTATCTTACTCCAAAACCGATCCCTCAGAGCGATTTTTGAGTTTTTTTTTCTTCTTCATATTGACATTCCTCGATCGTTGTTTACATTTGGGGATTTAGAGGGCATTGATTAAACAAACTCGATGGAAAGAGAACGGAACAAAATGGATACATGAACGTTTGGATTGCATACCAGAATAGTGGCATCTCGATAAAATTTGGCAACCTTTGTACTTGAGAGATAACTATCGATCCCACTTGTCGTCTACTTGAGTAGGGTGTGATTTTATGCTCGGTAAAAGCACGTGGAGTAACAATAAACGTTGCCTAGCAACGTGCCAATAAAACCGTGACAGGTGGACCCCGATCCTGATTATGACAAGATACGGTGCGCGCGCACTGTGTTGATATCTATCTACCAACCGTATCTTTTGCGTGCAGTGACGTGTACGATTTTTTTTTCACCTGTGTGTGCGCGCTATAACATTATCAATATGCCTTTTGGATTACGACTGGGCGGCGAAGGCAAGTCGCAGCAGACAACACATCAACCGTCGGAGGGAGCAAACGACATGGGAAATGGCGCGGGCCTGCACAGTAAGCAGGCGCGCTCGGGTGCCGGAGGAGGAGGGGGAGATGCGAACGGTGGTGGGGGAAATGGCGCCACGACGCATAACAACAACACGGGTTCGAACCTCAACCACAAGACCACCACGAACTCGGCGGAGGTGACAAAGCTTCAGATCCGGCTCCAGGAGATCCAGATCCAGCTGAAGGAATGCCATGAGGAGCTCGCTATACGGAAGGCTATGGTCGAGGAACGAGATGATGAACTCGAACGAGTCAGGGAAGAGGTTAATAAACTCAGAGCTGTACTCAGCCAGAAGAATACAGGGGTGTTGGATGGGTATGGGGGTAACAAAATGGCCGTGTTGTTGGAGAATAAGAGGAACAAGAAACAGGGTGTGTCCGGTGAGAGTGGTGGTATGCAGACCAATGTGACCGTTCAGGATACAGAACTGCAGAGGCACCCCAAAGATTCCACGTAAGTTAATAATTTCTTTCTGTTAGACTTTGTTTTTGTCAAATACATAACTTTATGCAAATATAAAAAAAAAGTAATATGAGCCACCTGATAAACAATATCAAAGAAAGTAAATGTTTGGATGTTTCATTTCACACATTTATTTCATTTTCACACACACACACACACACACGCACACAACATATATATATATATATATATATATATATATATATATATATATATATATATATATATACTCACACGCATACACACACGCGCGCGCCTAGACATATGTAAGAACATGTAATAGGAGTATTCATAGACTTATCTAAAGCCTTTGATACGCTTTACCACCATATTTTACTTTAAAAACTTCACTCTTATGGAATTCGTGGAGTTGCCCTCTCCTGGTTTGAGAGCTATTTATCTAATAGAAAACAATATGTAGTGTATAATGATGTTTCTTCAGATTTCCTACCAATCCAATGCGGTGTTCCACAAGGGTCAATACTAGACCCTTTACTCTTTCTACTATATATTAATGATTTAACTAATACAACTCCTCTCTTATCTTTCATATTATTTGCAGATGACACAAACATTTTCTGTTCACATCGTAACTTAAATACCCTTGTAAATACACTTAATAATGAGTTACCAAAGTTATCTTTGTGGTTTAAGTGCAATAAATTGTCCCTTAATTTAGATAAAACCAATTTCATGTATTTCAAGCACGTAAATTCTCATGTCATTGATTTTCCTTACAACATACTTATAGATAATGTACCTCTAGAAAGAAAGAGACAAACAAAATTTTTGGGTGTCATTATCGATGAAAATTTAAATTGGAATGAACATATACGTCAT